>CAUZXS010003201.1:42500-50000 GCA_963585895.1 Sepioteuthis lessoniana | reverse complement strand
TTTTTTTATCAACATTATTTTTACTAGGTTAAAGTTTTTGCAAACTTTATTTGGTCCAATTTATTTTGATATGAAAGGATAAAATAAAGTAAAGCAAAAAATTATAGAAAACTAATGTTTTGATGAAACCTTTTAAGGCTATAAGATTTAAATAAGCTGTGTATGTGATAATTTAGCCCAAGTAGAAAATATTTTATAACTTTATATTTATAAAATATTTTCATATTATTTTACATAATTATCATCAATTTTTAGTTTTAAACATTTTTTTCCGTTTTTCTAAATTTCATTAATGAAGATAAATACATTAAGATTATTATTATAATACTCTTTGTGAGTTTTTTATACCAGCATTAGCTGATGGTTTTCACTGGAGTCCAAGTGACAGCAAGTTTCTTCAGGTATCCAGAAGTCTTCTCAGTATTGTGGCTGATCTTTGTAATACTGTAGTTTGGATGGTCTCAGTTCATCCTCCAATTACCAACTTTTCCAGCTCCCTTACCTAGCCTTTGGGGACCATTCCAAGTGCACCAATGATAATTGGTATTATCGTGACTTTCATGTTCCTTAGCATTTTAGTTCTCTGGCAAGGTCCAAGTAATTGTCTCTCTTTTTGTTTGCTTTGATTTTTTTTCTCAGTGGTCTGCTGGGATGACCAAATTCATTATTCAGCGGGTTCTCGATCTCTTTTTTTTTTTTTTTAAATCTTAGAGTTGTTATTTTCACTGAGTTTTTTCCCTAAATTGAGTGATGTCAAGTCTCCTAAGGTCTCCCGGACCCTTTTTAACTGTGCTGTGGGCTGGATGATTTCAATACTTCCTCTAAATCTCCAGTCCACCCAGTCTCTATCCAGGTCTTTGGGGACCATTCCAAGTGCAACAACTACAATTGGCCTCAGTTACTTTCATGTTCCACAGCTTTTTCAGCTCTCTAGCAAGATCTAAGATTTGTTTATCATCTTTCTTTTATTTTCAATTTATGGTTGACTGGAACAGCAAAATCCACTGGTTAAGTAGTTTTTCTTTTTTTCTTAATTACCACAATGTCTGATCTTGTAGCTGGGATTGGGGGATTAGTTTGTATCTCCAAGTCCAAAATTATTATTCCTTGCAAGTTTTTCTCCCCAGCATTAGCTGATGGTCTTTCACTGGAATCTGAGTAATAGCAAGTCTCCTGGACTCATCTGAGTATTCTAGCTGATCATAACAATGCTGTAATCTAGATGGTCTTGATTCTTCCTCTGATTTCCACTTCTTCGAGAGTTTTTTTCCTAGACTTTGGGGATTGTTCCAAGCACACCAACTGCCATTGGTATCCCTGTCACCTTCAAGCTCCTCAACTATTTTTAGTTGTCTGGCAAGATCCAATTATTTGTTTATCTTTTTGCTTTCTTTCATTTTCACTATGGTCTGCTGAAATGACAAGATCCATTAGATGGCTTGTTCTTTATTTTTCTTCTGGTCAGGATTAGGTGATCCATTTCTATCTTAAAATCCCAGAGAATTTTGTCTTATTTTCTAGAACAGTTTCTGGTTTATACATATGGTAGTATGGTCCAATTTGAATTTCTTGCACAATTCCTTGTGAATCTCCTTTCCCTCCCAGTCATGCCTCATCCTGTATTCCTTTTGTGCTAGTTAGCCACATTTACTTATATGATTAACCATTTCGTTTCTAATTCTGCAGAACCTACACTTGCTATTCTGTTTGATATCATCAATTTTTTTTTATATAATTGGTCCTTATGGCATTATTTTGTGCTGCTATCATTAAGAGGTTCAGTTTCTCTCTTGAGGTTTCCATTTTTTCGCCATGTCCATGTCTTTTTGTGTGTTATTTCCTTAGCTGGTCTCTTAAAGTATCCATACTGTTGATTTTTTTTTCTATTTCCATTTTCTAGTTTTTGTTTTTCTGTTGCTATTGCTGTTACTAGTCTTTGCTCATTTTAGTGTATTCCTCAAGTCCCCAAATCATTGCATCTCTGCAGTTGTCAATGCTGAAAATTCCTCTTCCTCCTCCTCCTCCTCTTGACGCATAGTCTGTCTATGTCATCTGTTGGATGTAAGGCTTTATGCATGGTCCATTTATCTGAGTTCTTCCCTTCTCTGTTGTAAGAATGGTCCAGAGTATCTTACAAAGGGTACTGCCTAGGTGTGTATTCCTTTGATGAGATTTCTGCTGTAGAACTTGGTTTCAAGAAATTTTCTTGTTCTTCAGAGGTACTCTTTTCTTAGTATTTCTTTCATCTCCGTTTGATGGTGTCTGCATCTAATATTTTCAACTACTATTTATTAATCTTACTTAGTAGAATGTTAAGACACACAGCTGAATCTTGGTGGTATTTCCCGTGGTAATTGTCAGTCCTATCTCGTTAAATAAAATGTGATTTGTACTGGGTTATGTGGTACCAGTAGCAGTGAGAAATCCAAGACCTGACCTATATTGAGAAGTGGATTCACGTCCTTCTCATGAACATAAACTACCTCAACTGGAATTTGAAGTCAATTTACCAATTCTATATTCTCTGCTGTTACATCATCTGAGTATTATTTTAAATGAAAATTAAGATGATAGATAATTCTCTTCATAAGTAGATCAGGTTGAAATATCTTGTGGAGACAGATGAAATGGGTAATCACATAAGCAAATGCAGCAAACTAGCACAAAAGGAATACAAGATGAGGCATGACTGGGAAGGAAAGAATATCCTCTGGGAATTGTGCAAGAGATTCAAATTGAACCATAGCACCAAATGGTATATGCATGAAGCAGAATGTGTTCCAGAAAATAAGCCATAAATATCTTGGTTTCAGATAATTTAAAAAGATCAAATACATAAAAATTTTGAAGATTTTATTTCTTTCATTTTTCAGGACAGGTTCTGGTTTTTGTATACCATTTTTATTAAAGCAAGGCATTTAAAATACTCTTAATTAAAGAAGTATTTGTCTACCTTTTTGCTTTCATTTTCACTATGTGGCTGGCTGGAATGGCAAAATCCACCAGTTGACAAGTTCTTTTTTTCTTGTTAATTAACACTAGGTCTGATCTTCTGCTGAGGATAAGTTGATCCATTTCTATCGCAAAATATATATTTTTTAAGAATTTTCCAGTCAAAGTAGCAATGAAGGGATAATTTTATGGTGTCCATATTCAAGTTGAATGTTATTTTTTTTTTAATTTGTGAAATTTTTATATATAATAAATGACTAAAATGCTAATTAGGATCTTTCACTCTTAAAAGGAAGAATCAATATCCTTCACTCTTTAAAAAAAGATTGATCTTGTCAGCAGGGTTTAGAATGCACTGATGGTATCCCCTGTAAGCCTACTACCAAAAGAAAACCCTGGATGTCATTGGTATGACACTAAATTGCATGTAAAGGTGAGGCTCCAATTCTGGAGATCGAGGGAAGTACGCTTTCATTGTTATTACTCCCACTTTTACTCTAACCTGCAGTGATAGTAAGGTTTCATTTATCAGTCAAATAGATCTATTTAGAAATTATCTGTATTTGATAGGAATATCTGATTATATATAACTGCAAATTTTATTACGAATAGTTACTCAAAGTAATAATTATTGACCAAGAATTATTATCAGTTACTCCGATATGCACTCTGACCTGGAGTGGTAGTAACTATTAGTTTCTATGAATTGAATAGATTTCTTTAAAAGTTATCCATATTCAATAAGACTGTATGAAAAAAAAATTGAGAAAAACTGCACAAAAAATAGGTATATAAACATACAATGAACATAATTCCTCACCTCTAGGCATAAAATAACTCTAGATGAGTTGACATGCCATTGAAATCTATCAATCATATATAAGGCTAATTAGAATCTTTCACTCCTAAAAGGAAGCATCAATTCCCTTCATTTCTCAATTAGAACATTAATATCACTATGGACTATCACTAGAAACAGGTTCGCAGGTCATCTAGTAAAGACTTAAAAACCATCTTCAAAGAATATATTGAAAATGTGATTGATAAATAGTTCTGAAATAAAGGTATGCAAAAGATAAAAATTCTGTCTCTTGGTTTATTTCTTTATACACCAAACAAAAAACATTCACTTAAATCTCTTACTTATCCTAAACTAAGAACTTTGAACTGTTTTCTTTTTATGTCTGATTAAAATCTCTAGTCTACTTAGTAAAGAGGCATGAAATTATAACAACTTATGTCTTTATGTCTTAATCTTTTAAGCCATTAGATAAAGAAATAATCTCCATGCTTAATCTCCTTAAAGTATATCCTAATCCCCAAATGAAATATAGCACTCAATAAGAATACCAATTGAAGCTCTCTCTCTCTCTCTCTCTCTCTCTATATATATATATATATATATATATATATATATATATATATATATATATATGTGTGTGTGTGTGTGTGTGTGTAAGATTGTGTAAGCTATGTCTTCATAAATCTCATCTGTCTGATCATTATTTGATCAAATGTTGCAGAAATAAATCAATAATAAATTGATGGAATCCTTCTGTATTTAACACCTTTTTTTCTAACATACGTGTATTTGTGAATATTATATCCATATTGTAGTATATTCAACCGTATGGCTTAACTTTTTAAAGGTATATATCAGTATTAGATGTCCAATGAAAACAAGGCGTGATTAGGTCACATGAATTTGAGTGTTTTGTGATATGTGTTAATAAAAGGATATTCAGCCATTTAGCATACAAATGTTGAGACCTAAGAAATTGGTTGGTCAAGGTCTACATTTGGCCATTTCAACAGTTGACTACTAGCTAAGCAGATAGAACTGTGTAATGCCATGTTGGCATCAATGTCAGTAGATTGATTTTAATGTCATGTCAACCTGTCTCGGGTTATTTTATGCCTAGAGGTTAGGGAATCATGTTCATTGTATGTTCATATTTACTTTTTTTGTGCAGTTGTTTTTTATTTTTTGCATACAGTCCAACTGAATACAAATAATTTTTTTTTGTGCAGTTGTTTTTTATTTTTTGCATACTGTCCAACTGAATACAAATAATTTTTAAACATATTTCACCTATAGATGGGACCCAAACAGGTACTACCACTTTGGTTCAGTGGAGATGGGAGTAATGGCAGTGAAGGTGTACTTTACAGTGCCCAGATCTCTAGAACTGGAGCCTCATCATCAGATGCAGTTTAATGTCATACCCAAGTTACCCATTTTTTGGGTGGAGAGTAAGACCCACACCTCTGCAGAGGATACAGTCATTATATTCTAACCTCTCACCAACAGGATGACATGTCAGCAGAAATGTCAGTCAAATTTCACTTATGTCTTTTTGGAATGAAACAAGAAACCTCATCTCTCATTCAATATTTCATTCTCTCAAGAAGATCTCAACAGCTATAAAATAAAGATATTTCAATCATAGTTCTTTGGTCCTCTCAGTAAAAAATAGAGAAAAATATATAAATAAAGATGAAGCAGTTAAATATTCTAAGATTTCTTTATGGTATTTTAACACCATTACAACCTGTCTAGGGTTATTCTTTGCCTGGAAGTTAGAAAATTGCATTCATTATACATTTATATCTACATTTATGTAGATATGAATTACATATTTTTATGTAGCTGTTTCTTAGAGTTTTTTGCATACAGTTATGATATCAAGTATTCCTAATTGACCCATTTACCAAAACTTTTCTCATTCCCCAATGATACCTGCATTTGAAAAATAAGTTGTAAAAAAGTTGGGCTTTAGGTTACCCGTAAAAGCTTTTAACCTGGACTAATAGGTTATCTGTTAATTAGATCTACAATGTGAGAGGAGCAATATTAAAGTCTTTATTATTTATACATGAAGATCGTGTTTCATCTATAGTTTAAAAATGACTAAGCCAGAAATGGGCCGATTATAATGGTGAAGTTGTAGAAAGAGTAAAGTCAAGAACAAATCTTAAAAAATGAAGAAAAGAATAAATGGAAGGTAGTTAATCATGACACATACATCTTTGCAGTGGAGAAATTTGAGATGAATGCCAACTCACTTTGTACTGTGGGCATGAAAGAAGCAAACAAACAAAAATACAGATTATTGTAGGCCCAAAGTAGTCATTTACTAACCTTAGTTTAGATTGGCTCAAGACCAAAAATATAGAGCACCTTGTGAGAATCAAACTTGGTAGCACCTGAGGCTTCTATCATAGGTCCAGAGTAAATATTGACAAATTTCATCTAATCGGCACTACACCTCTGTCAGTGGGGCTTAGAATACCCTAGTTGCATTCTCTGCAGTGGGGTAAGTAAGGCTCACTCCACAAATGCATCTGATGGTAAGTCTCTAGCTTTGGACTTCTGGGTTATGTAGAGTATTCCTTCATTGCCATTACTCCCAGGTCCTCTCTGACTTGGATTAGTAATACCTGTTATGGTCTCATCTATGGGCCAAGTAGATCTATTTAAAAATTATTTGTATTTTGTCAGAATACTTGATTCCATATAACCGTGTGGAAGTAAAAAAAAGGAATTAAATCTGACAGTATGAAGAAAAGTAGAAAAAACAAAATAATCCAAATTTGATGAATTTATTATGAAAGCCGACATTGAATGTTTGAGTTATTATCATATTCATCGCTATTTTAACAACATTTTTCATGAATTTAAGTTCCTGAAGAAGTTTATTATAACCAAAATGTTTAATGTTGACTTTCTTAATATATTCATCAAATTTGGATTATTTTGTTTTTTCTACTTTTCTTCATATAACTGTGTGTAAATTATTTGTATTAAGAATAGTTACATGAAGCTATAATTCTTTACTAAGAATTATTATTATTAGTTGAAGCCATATAAGCATGCAAACAAGTTATTATCATTAAATAGAAATAATTACTTGAAATCATGCAATAGTGTATAAATTATTAGTAACAGACAGAAATAGTTGAAACTACACAACTGCAGGCAAATCATTTGCAATATATAAGAATAACTGTTATCATATAACTGAGCAAAAAAAAACTTTTAACAACTACACAAAAAGATGTTAATATAAATGTACACTGAACACTATTACCTAACCTCTAGGCATAAAATAACCCTAGATGAGTTGACATGCACTTAAAACAAACCAGTTGATCTGTTTATCAAAAAGCATTATAGAATTTTAATCTGGAATAATGATATCCATAATAAAAGGTGTAAAATCATGGATTATTTCCTGATGTTGATACTATGCAGTTCAATTACTTGCCACATGCATAGTGTAATAGTTAGCAAGCTAGGCTAGCAAACCATGACTGATGAGTTCAAGTCTCACTGGATGGAGTGGCACTACAAAGTAACCATCATTGTCTAGACAGAAGCTATGAAGGGAAATAAGCCTTATGATACTACAACAGCCTAATAGGTCATAGGAAATATCTATTCAGCCATCATTATTTTCTATTGATTTTTAACTGAGAAAATGAGTGTAATTTTCTAGAATAAATTTTTGATATGTACCAGATGACCTGTGAACGTACTGGGTCTAT
>CAUZXS010003201.1:0-37500 GCA_963585895.1 Sepioteuthis lessoniana | reverse complement strand
CAAGTGCTTGTGGGGGTGGATATCTAGTTGCCAATCTGCCTGAAAAACATCTGCTCTTTGTGTGTGTGTGTGTGTGTGTGTGTGTTTCTTAGTTAATGTTGATAAATTCCAGCTGGGTTTGTTTCAGACATTTTTACTCATGAAAGACTTGAGATAAATTAGAATTTAAAAAAAGAACAAAAAAACAGAAAGCTCTGTTGATTTTCAGTGAGAAGTAGTAATCTTCTTCATCATCATCATCATCATCAAGTCGTGCCGCCAGCACGGATATCCTTGACCATCTCTCGCCACTTTTCCCTATCGTTCATCACCTCCGGCAGGTCTTCTGGGTTACATCCTGTGTCCTCACATAGCTGCTGTATGTAAGTTCGGGCTGGTCGTCCTGCTTTTGCTTGGCCATATGTGGGGGTCCATAGTAGTACGTCACTTACGAGCTCGTCTTTGCTTCTCCAGCAGTGTCCGGCGTGTCTGGCTCGTCTGACCTGTATAGTTTTCGTGATGGGAGGTAGGTGGCCGTACAGTTGGCGTCTCGTGGGGTGTTGTCGCCAGGACTTGTTCAGTATTGCTCTCAACATTCTTGTGTAGTTGCCGTCAAGTTTCTTCTCCAGCCGTTTGGTTAGCGTCCATGTAGTGCATCCAATAGCAGTATCGATACAACTGCTGCCTGGAAGAAACTACGCTTCATTTCATCGGTCAGGTCTGATTTCCATATTATTGAGAGCCTATCTATAGCTGTCCATGCTGCTTTCATCAGCCGTGTGTCGATGTCGTTTTCTGTTGATGAGACGCTACTTCCTAGGTAGGTGAATTTGTCCACTAGCCTCAGAGAGGCTCCTTCTAGAGTGGTAATGTTGCCCGTTTGGTTGTAACACATATATTCAGTTTTGTGTGCATTGACTTGGAGGCCAATGCCTGCTGCAGCTCGTTCCAAGCTATGCAGTAGTGTCTCTGCTTGATTAGGCGTATTCGCCAGTAACGCTAAGTCATCAGCGTAGTCGGCGTCTGTGATTGTTTTTGCGGGGTACCTTTTGCTTCTTTTCTTAGTCAGCTCGAAGCCATTTTCTCTGATTTTGTCGATCGAAGTTCTAAGCACGTAGTCTAGACAGATGATAAAGAGGTATGGGGCTAGCGTGTCTCCTTGTAGTACTCCTGCAACAATGTCGAAGTATTCCGTGTCTCCATCTGGTGAACGTACCTTTACTTTTGTGTTTTTGTAGAGGATCATTATTGCTGCTACGGTTTCTTTCTGTAGGCCGTATGCTATTAGGATTAGTTCCATTTTCCCTCTGTGGATGGAATCGAAGGCCTTGGTAAAGTCGACAAATAGTTATGTCGCCTGAAGGCTTTTTGCCCGGACGCCTTCAAGGATTCTACGGATGGTCAATATTTGTGAGGTTGTGGATCTATTTCTCCGGAAGCCATTTTGGTTTTTCCTAAGGATGTTGTCTATTTTGGGTTCTATGCGGTTTCGTAGAAGGGCATTGTAGATTTTGGCTGCTATGGATGTAAGCGTTATCCCTCGGTAGTTCTTGGCTAATCCGAGGTCGCCTTTTTTAGGGAAAGGAAGGATGCATCCCTTCATCCATCTTTCTATCCTATTTTGACTATAGACAGCGTTGCATTGCCGGAGCAGTATATCGTCGAATTTTCTAGTCTTCCACACTTCTGGGGGGATCTCGTCTAGCCCTGCAGCTTTCCTATTTTTAATTTTTTTAAGAACCGAGTCGAGTTCTTCTTTGGTGAAAGGCCCTAGTTTAATGTCTAATTGCTTACTGATAATTCTGGTGATCGGTTCATCCGTTATTTTCGGTGGGCTTCCTAGTAGATTTTTGAAATGCTGTTCCCACAGTTTTACTCTTTTTTGTTGGCTTGCAGCTTTCAATTTTGCTTTGGCTGTGCTCTTCCTTCTACTTACTTCATTTATTGTTTGCCAGGCTATCCTGGATTGTTTATCTTCCACCGAGTCTCTAATCTTATCTATCTGATTTTGTATGTATTCTGCCTGTTCTTTTAGATATATTCCTGCTAATTGATATTGTGCTTTTTCTAGTTTTCGGACATTTGTGTTTGTTGGGTTCTTCCGATAGCTTTTGGAGGCAGTTTTCACGAGTGCACGTTTTTCTCTAACCTCTGACGTTTCCCAAGGAACTTGAGATTGGCATCATGATGGGTTGTGTGATTTCCCCACTTCTTTTCATTCTGGCCATGGAACTCATATTATGTGGTGCAGCAAATATGTTGAAAGGAGTGATGATAAATGAACATCTGACTCTTCCCCCGTCCAGAGCTTTTATGGACGACATCACCATTTTTGTTCCATCCCAAATTGTTGCTGATGGTTTTCTACAAAGGTATTATAATCTTTTCACATGGGCGAGAATGAAGGCTAAGCCAAAGAAAAGTTGAAGCCTATCATTAGTCGGAGGATCTGTTTGGAAGATCCATTTCAAAATTGGAGGTGATAAGATCCCAACAGTCAAGGAGAAGCTGGTAAAGAGCCTTGGACGTCTTTATTCAATCCCACTGACTGATCATCATAGGGGTACAGAGGTTCAGAAAGTAGCTTTGAAGTGGCTTAAATCAATTGAAAAAACTTGTCTACCCGGAAAGATGAAGTTACCAACATAATCTGCTACCCCATCTTTTGTGGCCCTTGCAGATGTACGAGATTGCGATATCTCGTGTTGAACGGATTCAACTGTATAGCAACAAATACCTGCGTAAATGGCTGGAAGTTCCTCCTTGTTTTTTGAATGTGGGTTTATATACCAATTCTGGAAACCTACAGCTCCCAATATTTTGACTGGTAGAAGAATTCAAAATTGGGAATGTACGTCTTCACATGATGATGAAGGACTCGGCCGACTAGATCATTTGGAAGACCTATTCATAAATAAAATCAGGTATGAAGTGGTCGGATGTTAAGGCTGCCCTGGAGGCAGAATGCAGCCTACAAATCAGACATCATAGGTGTCACTCAAACCAATCGAGCTGGACTGGGTAGCACGAGCAACAAGGTATTCTCCAAAGTGGGCCCAAATGGAAAAAGAGACATGGTGAGCGAAGAAGTCAGGATGTTTGAGGAGGAGCAAAGAAAAGCCAGTGCTGTTACTCAGGCCAAACAATGTGCTTGGACAAAATGGAATATCGAACCAGTTAAATTATTGTGGAAATCTTTAATTGCAATGAAACCACTGGCGATATCATTCCTTCTCTGCTCTACATATCTCTTACCAAATGCGACCAACCTAAAATTATGGGGATATACCGATTCGCACCTATGCTTGTTGTGTAAGAGCGATCAAGGTACCTTGCGCCATGTACTATCTGCATGTCCACAATCACTTCAGATGTACACATGGCGACATAACATGGTGTTAGAGGTGGTCATAGAATTGTTAAAAACACAATGTGAGACAGCAAACCAGCAATCTATAACAGCCAAGGAACCCATAATTCAGTTTCTCAAGGAAGGTGAATGTCCAGTGAGGAAACAAAAAAAATCCTAATATGAAGCTACTGAATGGAGCTAGTGACTGGAAAGTTTCAGTGGATCTAAAGACATCTCTACAATTTCCAGTTCACATTATTCAAACAGAAAAGCAGCCAGACATTGTCGTGTGGTCCGATTTAAAGAAGAGTGTCCTCCTCATAGAATTGACTGTCCCCTGGGAAGAAAACCGAGAGGAAGTACATGAGTGGAAGAAAAACTGATATGAGATAATGCGTACTGACTGTGTAGAAAAAGGTTGGATATGCCATGTGATTCCTTTTGAGGTTGGTTTTCATGGTTTTCTAGGATACTCAGTCATTTCGTTTCTTTCAAAAATAGGAATCACTGGCCGCAGTTTGAAAGTTGCCTTCAATCGTCTTCAGACCACGGCACAACATGCATTTAATTGGATTTGGTCGAAAACGGGAAATGCACATGAAACCACCATTCCCGTGTGATTGCATAATACCAGGAAACAGTTACTGTAAACGCGTAATGACATCGATGGCTGAAAGTAAATGCTTTTTTTTTTTTTTTTTTTTTAAATCACAAACTGCACACTAAGAATGAAGATGAACTTCTAATGTAGTCTCTGCTATTGATTTATCTAGCATATGCATAAATATATATATAATTCTTTTAATACCCTGTCCGGTGGCAAAAGCTGCTTGGTAGCGCCAGGAGTAGCAGTACTGCCTTGAGCTACCAAAACTGTGTTATCACCCTGGTTGGCAGCTGATGAGGGCAGGTTATCGCATAAGTGTATGATGAAAAAAAAATGTATTACATATGCATGGCTTAAAACACAACCAAGCTAAGCAAAAAAAAGCTTTTTTTAAATGTATATAAAATGGGATTATTTGTATCTTTCAGCTTTTGATATTGAATTTTAAATGACTAAAATATTAATGTATATTTTGCTTTTCAATGGGGAGAAACCTGGTGATGGATGAGGGACTAAGTTTAAGGAAAATAGACAAGCAAACATTGTTGCTGAATTCCATAGAAATATAGTTTATTGATAGCATTTTTTTGCCTGTATAAAATCCATGACATATATTGAACTTACTATGAAAATTATGTTTTTAAATTGTACTCATTTATTTTCTCTATTTCCTTTGATCATATATTCATGCAGTCTTCTCTCCTAGTTGTCACCCAATATCTCTCTTCAACCTCTGTGAATACAATAGAAATTTATTTTATTTATTTTACAGCCTTACATGTATGAGATAACGTTGGAACCAACAAAAGGACCCAGTGGAAAAAAAGCTCATGCCAAAGTAGTACTGTGTGTTCAGTACACATCTGATTATCCCAAAAGGTCAGATTATCTCTAGGAGGTGTCATCGGAAAAAGTATTAAGACTGTGTCTTTAAATCTCGTAAATTTTAAAATTTAATGAAGCTTTATACAAGCTTCTTGTATAATAGTAATTTATACATACATACATTCATGTGTCAATGTTAAATTGATTCTTTTTGATTCGCAATTTTTGGCAAAATACAGTATCATGTAAGAGTAGTACCCTTCATACTTATCAAAAAGTAGCTCGGTTGGACTTTTTCTTGTTTCCTAAACTGAAAAATTCATCTCTCTGATAATATTTAAGGACAAGTTAACTTAATCAATTGAGTGTCCCAGAAATGCTTTAACCAATGGAAAACTTGTTGGAATAAATGTGTTGAATGCAAATGGGACAATTTTTAAGAAAATTGTTTCCTTATTCAGTTGTATCTTAGTAAATACAAATTCTGTCTTGATACTTTTGATTACACTTCATATATTCTATTTCAGCAACATTTTTGTGGTGAAGCCTCTTTACTTTATACAAGTAAAGGAGCCTCATCATTGCTTTAGGAGTGTAAATATGAAAAATGTGGATTAGCATGTCTTACATAACACACTTTGTGCATTATTTCTCAAGTTTCTTCAACCCTACTGATTAAAAATCAAACACATATTTCTTGGTTAGACCAAGAAACTTTTCAACAAACCCTCATATGTACTGAATAAATAAGTATAAACCTGTTTCTTTTTCTCATTGAAATTAGCATTATAAGACCTTAAAATACCATTTTTTTTTTCCTATTTTGTTTTAACACCTATCTTTTACATTGTTATTTTAGTGTACCAATAATAGATGTGAAAAATAATAAAGGACTATCATTAGAACAGATAAAGATATTGAAAAAGAATCTTCTGAAAAAAGCACAGGAGTTTGTTGGGGAGGTAAGAATATCAACACTTTTGATTTGATACTTTTATATATTAGGTTGGATCAAAACTTTTGCAATATTTTGGTAATATGATGCTGCTCTGGATTCTTTAACTGAAGTTGTGAAGATGATGAATTACACTGGACTGTGAGATGCAGCACTCACCTGATACTCTTAGAGTGTTACTCTCTAGGTTTGCCTCTATGGCTTGGAGCACAACTTCAGAATCCAGTTTTAGGTCTTACCCAATTGCAACCCAAGTGAAAATTCTTGAATCATCTGGTTACTGAACTGTGATCAACTGTGCCTTCAGCTTTTATACAACAAATGTTTTTGGTAACTTTTCCATTATTATAGCCCATTCTGAAGTTGTAAAGTATAAGTTTCTGAATTAGACTACATTGTATATTCATTTGTGTCACTTTCAAATAACACATAAAATTAAGCAATGTGCATTAAATACCATGATACTACCAACCATAGCAGGTACTTTCCACAGCTTCAACTATTCCAGTTATGTGATATGCATGCTACAAACTATCATATGCTACCAAAATATTGTAAAACTTTTTATTTACCCTCGTATTTACTTTTATTTTGTTATTGTATATAATTCAGAATTCAAAACGTAAACTACTTGTCTAAATTTCTGAGATGAAGTTTGATAATTTTTATCTTTTAGAATATTTTGACTATTGTCTTCATCTTTATTGTTATACTCACAATGTCCATCGGCTTTCTTCTAGTGTTTCATATGAAACTCAGGGAACCTACACAGAACCTTGAAAGAAACTCTTTATTTAATCATCTGGAGTAGGTTGCTCTAATCCTGTTATCCATTACCAGATGAAAGTACTAAGCTATAGTAAGAATTTTTTGTTATTTACCTGCACTTGGGATTGAACCTGCAATCTCTAGATGATTTACAAGCACTTTTCAACCAAACACCTATATTCTTTGCTCCATGTGTCCAGCAAGACATATAGTGCAGCAGATATAAGTTGCAGGTTCAATCCATCTGCAGGTATATAACAAGAAATACTTTACTATAGATTAACACTTGTACTTGTTCATGTTTGATAGAATTAAAACAATCTACTCCCGTAGATTAAATAAAGGGTTCAATTCGTGGTTCTGTGTAGGCTCCCAAGTTTAACGTGAAACACCTAAAGAAGGCCAAAGGACATATCGGCCAAAATATTGTGAGTATAACAACGAAGATGAAAACAATTGTCCAAATATTCTAAATGATAAAAAAGCACAATGTAGATGTATCCATGTAAATCACCTTTTGTACATTTTTTTTAAATTGCTGCTCTACCTTAGAAAATGTAATTTTTAATGTTTTCTAAAGTTACTTAAATTACAAATTAAATCTAATATGATATATTTTCATTCATGTTCTATGTATTGATGTCATCTTGTCACTTAATTTCTGCCCTGTTGACTATATTCTTTGCAAAAGACACCCTTCACCAAAAAATAGTGGGATGGGGTCCTGGAGGTGACTCTAAATTGCATCTGATAGTAGGGCTCCAGTTCTAGGGAGTGTGGAGTACCCTTTCATTGCCATTATTCCCAGCTTCACTCTGACTCAGAGTGGTAGTACCTGTTAATTCCATCTATCGGTCAAATAAATCTGTTTAAAAGTTTGTTGTATCTGACAGAAATACTTGATGCCATATATCTGTGCAAATTATTTAGAATAATTACTTGTATTGCTTACTAAGGATTATTATTTTTTTTAATTATTTGAAACCATATGCAAACTGTGTACAAACAAATGACTATTATCAAATAGAAATAATCCCTTGGAAACTTATTATTTGTATTAGATAGAAATACTTGAAACCATACAACTGTGTGCAAATTATTTGTATTAGATATGAATACTTGGTATCATATATCTGTGTGCAAAAACTCTTGAAAAAAAAAAAGAGTACACAGAAAATATAAATGTATGATAAACACAATTCCCTAACCTTGAAGCATAAGATAACTCTAGATGGGTTGACATGGCATTAAAATCAATCAGTTTGTCAGTTAATTCAAATCATTGAATCAAAATTTAATTGTTGAAAATTGTGAATACAACAAAGGATTATATGAAGACACTCCATTTTAATCTGAATGAAAACCAACAATGTCTGGTGGTATTGTGAAATTCTGCAAGTGTGCTCTGGGTTAGTATTGATGATTTTTTGACCCTGAAACCATCCCTGACCCCAGAGTTATAATCTGATAAGGCATTTTTTCTTTCTTTTCTTTTTTTTTCTTTGCAGCATGTATATATACTTTAATTTTCAACAAGAAAACTTTCTGTAGTAAAAATAATTTTGATTTGAATACTTTTAATGATTTTTTTTTCGTTCATCATTCATTATACCCTCATTGTAGTTAAGTTTTTAATAGATTTTCTATTATGTATGTTGTCCAATTTGGTAAAACTTTACATTCCCCAGTGATACCTGCAGTAGAAAAATGAGTTCTAAAACATTTGTCTTGGGATTACCCTTACTGTGCTTTTAGCCTGGACTAATGAGATTCTAACAAAAAGTTTGAAGAATTTAAACAGATTCATTAGTTTGTTCAATTATCAAGTTACCCAAGGTTTCTTTTTGAAATTTCTTACTCCTCTTAAAATCCTTATCAATTGTAGTGATTAACTTTTGAAATCCACTTTTCTTTATTTGAGATATGACATAAAAAGGTCTTAACTATCAGTTCCTGGAACTTACCATTACATTTTTTTTTTAAATTGAAAGGTTTCCTACTTTTAAATTTTGTTGATGAATAAATATTTTTGTGGATGATAGTAACTGAATAATTTTTCTAGAAATTTATTAAATTATTTTATTTTATATATATTCCCATTATTTTCCAGTTCATAAATGCTTTCAAGACATACAGTAAATAATTTAAACAAAATCATACCTCTTTGAAACATTTATATAATATAAAAGAAAACTGTTTTTTTTCTTTTAAGGAAATGGTTTTAAAATTGACTTATTTCATTCAAGACTATCTTGAGGCTTATAACTTTGAGAAACCATCATCAGTTTATGATGAAATGCTTAAAAATCAGCAAAAACAGGAGGCAGACAAAGCCACAAATGAGAAGAAAAGGAAAGACATTATCTTAATGTTAGAACAAAAAAAGGTAAAGTTTTCTTTATTCTCTTTTTATTTTTTTTCCTGTGTGTTGGTTAGAATATATAGGTAGCCACAGCGGCAGAAATATTGATATAGTTCAAAAGGTTTAACAATTCATTGTTTACACTGGCATGGCATCTCTTGGCAAATGATATTAAAACTGATCAAGAAGAAATATACAGAGGTTTAATAGAACTCCAAGGTAGAACTCATTCCCAACAAGCAGGAGTGTCAAGCTGATTCGTTGTCATATATGCTATGTATGTGTTACATGGTATACAAATCCAACACTATGGTTTAAACTTGACACTGTTGAGACTTTAGACAATCTTTTTGTTTCTGGGTTATTTAGAATGTAAGCTTTGGTTTTTGGAGAAGAATAAAAAAATAAATAAAATAAACATTAAAGTTGTCAAAACATAAACACTTTATTTCAATTTTTGGATAAGATATTTTTAACTATTGTGAATGAAACTATTTTTGTTATCATCATTAGATTTATTCCATATCAATTAATTCTTAAAAGATTACTCCAATGGCAGAGTTTAAAATATGCTGATTGCATTTCCTATAGCGGGATACCCCCCGCCAAGAAGTGGCTAGTGTATGACATTAAATTGCATCTGATTGTGAATTCCATTTTTAGAGTTATAGCGAGTGTGGAGTACTGTTTTATTGCTATTACTTTTTGGGTCCAATCTGCCTCAGAGTGGTAGTATCTGCTGTTAGGGTCCTATCTTTGATTAAAAGTAATTGTTATTTGGTGAGAATATCTGAAACCAGAAATCTTCAAATTATTTATAAGAACAGTTACTTGTTTACTACAGATTATTATTAGTTACTTGGAATCATAACTTGATGCAAACAAATGATTATAATTAGATAAGAATATTTATTTGAAACTATATAATTGCTTAAAAAAAAGACAAAACATTCAGCATTAAATAACCCACAAGAAGTTCATGTGCTGGTCAGCAAATAAACCAAAGAAAACATTTTCTATTAGAAAAAAAAAAACAAAGATAAAAGAATCATAATCAGTGTTCTCTATATTGATCAATTGAAGTAAATAATGTGGACAAAAATTGAAAAACAAAGTAACCCAAAGTGAAGAATTTAATATGAAAGAAAGTCGACATTATAATGTTTTGGTTTCAATAAACCATCATCAGGACTTAGAAAAGATGTTATCAAGAGTCATTAGATCACTGAAAGTTTAATGGTCTCATGACACTCAATACCATCTTTTCTAAGTCCTGATGCTGGTTCATCAAAATCAAAATGTTATAATATTATTAACGTTCTTCCATATTAAATTCTTCACTTTGGGGATTCACCATAGCGTAGTGACTGTCTTCACTTTGGATTACTTTGTTTTTCAATTTTTCTCCCCATATTTATTTTATCCCCCCCCTCTCTCTTCATGTGGTGGGATGTAAATATGTGACAAACTGAACTATATTGTGCAGAAGATATTTTTACTTTTGATATCATTTTTTCTTTCATTCCTTTTATTTTTTGTCTAATGACTGTGGCCAGAGCAATCTGTTGTTTGTTCTACATAGTTCTGATTAAACTTTAAGAAAAAAAAAAAATTTATATAAAACTTCAAAATTTTTTTTTTTGCACTTGAATTTGTTGTATGCAGCAAGTTTTCTTGCTAGTGACTGCACACTTTACAGAGAAAACTGATTAAAGTGATCAACAAAGAAAAGAAAAAACTATGAAAATAATTCTTTTATTTAACAAAAATATCTTTCCAATTTAATTCACTGTGTTCCAAGATGAGGATAAAATTCTTATATTGTTAAGATATTTTTTTCCAAGTTAAAAAAATATCGTACAAATGTTAAGACTAAATGGGATTTTTATATGCAATTTATTGTTTATATAGGAGTTTAACATTTTTTTAAATATATTATTGAGATGTAAAAAGAACATTTAAATTTGATTAGAAATAATATATGCATACACATTTTATTTCTTTGTTTATTAAAAACATTTATTTTTTCTAATGAAACAAATATAAACAAAAATAGAATTTCAAAAAGAATTTGATCAAATAATAATAGTCTAGAGATTCAATGACTCAGTTACTCTTATTGTTGTTGTTTTATCAAATTATCTAGTTTAAGTTAAAACAGAAATGGTTTAATATTGTTTACAAAATAAAATTTTTATTAAAACCAAGATTTTTTTTATTGTAATGTTTTATTTAATTTTAGATTTCCCTTATCAAAAGGGTTTAGAATATGTTATCTGTATTACTTACTGAGGGGTAAGACCTGCCCACAAAAAAGAGGTATCCTAGGTATCACACTAAACTGCATATGATGGTAAGGCTCCTGAGTAGTAGTAGTAGTAGTATCTTTTAGGGTCACATCTATGGTTCAAATAGATATTTAATATTCGTATTCAGTAGGATTGAGTGCAAAAAATATTCCCTAGAAAGAACTACACAAAAAATATATATCTACAATGAAAGTAATTCCCTAAACTCTAGGAATAATCTTAAATGGGTCGACATGCCATTAAAATTAATTGATTGGTCATTGATCTTAATTTTGGTCAAGCTCCTGTCAATCTTGGACTGTCATAAAGTTGGTAACCACTGATTTAGATAGCAATTTTAATTTCTTTCACATTATGAATTTAAAAAAAAATTGGTATAAAAATAAATTAGATAATTATATACACTTAATTGGATTCAAATATCATGTGGACTGATTTTTAAAGAATATTATTATGAAAGAGATTAGTTTTATTCTACTTATCGGTACATGTATTATGTCAGTTGTAGTTCTAGCCATCCTGTTCATTATTGTAGGATCATAAGTGATTTGCATGCTCACTCAAATGAATGGTAGGTCTTAGAAAAAAAACCTTTCAGTTGATACCATAACTGAGATCATCACTACTGTATTACCAAAGGCATGTCTTTTTATACCTCTGGAACCTGCCACAGTAGTTATCTTTGTTATCAGTGGAAATTACAGTGAGAAGAGTGTAGGATTATCACTATGCCATGGTATGTCATTGAATATGCAGTGGGGAGATGTGTGAACAAGCCAACCAACTTGATATCCGTAGTGAAGAAAAGTTCCAGTTGCTGTGATCAGTAAATAATGTTATGTTGACAGTGTTCTGGCAGATGAAAGGACTATTTCCTTGAAAAAGGTGCAATTATAAACAGTGTTTTCTATTGTAATATTTTACTTTTATTTATTGAATGATCCTCACATATACTTTTTTTTTAATTTAAAAAAAAAAAAAAATTTTTTTTTTATATATGCATCACTTGTGGGTTTCCACTTTTCATGTGTTAATTGATGCCCATCTAGAGTTCATATATTCCTGCTATACTATTCTAGCTACTAAAAGAAAAACCTGAAATCATTAACATTTTCATTTTTCAGACCTCATAAGTTGTAGTTTTTCCAGTGTTAAATTCTGTCTACAATCTATTGTTGCCACAGCTAAACAAACTCTTATATTATATGACTTATACAGATATATATATATATATATATATATATATATATGTAATATTCGGTCAGGTTAAACCAGAGTTTGGAGTAATTCCCTCAGGACAAGAAAATCATTCAAGAGCTGAACATTTAAATTTTCCTGGTAGAGAGCTCAATGTAATTTATTACAGAGCAATATTTCTTATATATATGGGTCAGTTGGATCAATTCCTACAAGAGGGAGAAAGTGAAATTATCTAGTGTACTGCTGTTTATTGGGTTGTTTTTTTGTTGTTGTTTTTTTTTAACTTCAATTTTGTTATTCATAATGAAACTAAACTATCAATGGCTCCGGAAGTCGGCTCTAAAGGTGCAAAGATAGCTGGTAAGGCTAAGACTTCTCGTTCTGCTGATGGAAGTGATGAAGCAAGTTCATCCAGATACTGGCATTTCTAGCAAAGCCTTGTCAATCATGAACAGCTTTGTCAATCATGAACAGCTTTGTCAATGATCTTTTTGAGAACCTCTGAAGCTAGCCATTTGACCCACTACCGCAAGCAATCCACCATAAGCAGCCATGAAGTCCAGACTGCTGCCTCTCTCCTGCTTGGAGAATTGGCCAAACATGCCATGTTTGTGGGAACCAAATCTGCCACCAAATACATAAGCATCAAATAAAGATCTTATAAAAGATTAGCAGAAAACAGTTCTTTGAATTTTTTTTTTTTTTGCTTTTCATTTTATTTATCACATTATCTATTGATTATCAAAAATTATTTAGATTAAGAAAATTAGATTTTTGTAGCAGTGATATTTTCCTTCATTATTTTATACTTTGCAGTATTGTTTGAATTGCAACTTAAAATATTTCATTTTTTAGTAATCATATTTTTGGTCTTAAAATTATTTTTTTCTGAACTTTTATTGTTTAATCTTGAAAGCCAAAGAAGTTGTCAAATTTCAATAAAAAT
This sequence comes from Sepioteuthis lessoniana, assembly GCA_963585895.1. Taxonomy (NCBI): domain Eukaryota; kingdom Metazoa; phylum Mollusca; class Cephalopoda; order Myopsida; family Loliginidae; genus Sepioteuthis; species Sepioteuthis lessoniana. Next base: position 24,197 of record CAUZXS010003201.1, on the reverse strand, counting down.
GAAATTTTTAATATAAAAATGGAATAAAAGAAAACGCTTGAATTTTTCAACATCAGACAACTTAAAGTACACTTTTTGTTAAAACATATTATTGCAAATCTATTAACTACCTGTTTGTGAGTTTTAAGAAATTCAAAGAATTATTTGGATAATCAAACTCCTTGTTTTTGTTGTTCATATGAAATTTTGATCTATACCTTTTCCAAGTATAACCTGAAATTTTATAAGGAAAGAAACTACTTAAAAAATTTTCTTCTATAGTGCAAAGTGAATATTTTTTTTCAAAATTTTATTTTAATGAAATGGTTCTCAGACCTCTTCACAGAATCTTTGTTCAATTTGTAACTTCAGTTATTAAATAAAAACAAAGGATTTCAAATAGTTCTGTGAAAAGTTCTTGTATTAAGCTCTAATACTCAATATAAATTTTTACCTCCCACTAACACTCACTCCAACCTTCTCTTTATAAGTCACTCAATGCAACCTCCTCTTATCAGTCCCTATTTCTATTACTATTTTGATAATCAGTTCCTAAATAAACTTTGTCAAAGTTAATTCTCCTTTGCTCTGTATTTTTTAACACTTCTATCACAATCTCTAGCAAATACAAAATATCTCAGTAAAAAATAAAACTCTACTTTATTTTGTACTGCAGAAATATTAGAACAAGTCTGTCTGTTTCTCTTTTTTTTCTTTTCTTTTGTTTTTTATTATTACAATTGAAGAAGGCTTTAGAAAAAAACAAACAAACTCCAAAACACCAAGATTTTGCTTGTCCAAATGATAATTAAAGAGATTATTTTTCAGGTTGTAAAAGTGTAATATTTGTTAATGCTAACAAAAAATTGTTAGCATTAACAAATATATATTCTTGTGACTTAATATTGATGTGATATGTTAATCCAGTTCATAAAAAGAAATTTATTAAACTAATTCATACTTATTTAACAGTTTTTTTGTTTCTGACTTCAGAATAAAGAAGTTGAAGATGAAGTCAAGCAAAGATTTGAGGCCATACGTAAGAAACAAAAAGAGGACCATGTTTGTATATTTTTAAAAACATTGTTCAACCCTTTTTGTGCAGTACATTTGGAAACAAATTTAATGGTTGAAATGCACTTTTAACCATAAAATTAAAATAACTTAATTCAAATCTTGTGATTGCTAAGATGTATAATACAGAAGTGACTCAATTTGAGTCAAATAACTATCAAAGTATGCTGCTCGGAAGGGAGAAAAGTATATCATATAAATGTGTTTATAAAAGAATTTTTATTCACTGGCTGTTTTATTAAAATTTTAGAAGTAATAAAGTATTTATTTAATTTTAGGGCCAGGGTACAGAAAACAAAAACCACACAAGATAGAAAATTTTTACGTAATGTGAATTAAAGTTGCATCACACCATCATGCATTAAGTAAATTTTGGCAGCCCAAGTTGTTCTTTTTACTAACAGGGTTAGAGAAGAAGAAATATTGTCCTTGTTAAAAAAAAAAATAAACTAAAATTTCAGATTGGTTTTATGTATTTTAAGTAAAAACTTTGACGTTGGTCTTGATTTCAATTGGTTATTCACATTCTTCTGAATTATGGCCATAGTATTGTGGAGTATTTTTTACAAAAACTATGAAATTAAAGGTATAAGCAATTCTTGTAGTGTAAAAAAAAAATTCATTTAATTAAAAAAAAAATCTGCTGGTTCCATTGGTAAACCATAAAAACAACCCATCTACTTGAATCTATATTATAACTCAGATTGACATCCATTTATTTACACATTAGACTCCTCTACACATCCCCCCCCTCAGTCAATTGGGATATTCTTCCTTCACCCCACCCCTCTCAGTCAATTGAGATATTCTTTTTCCAACTCTGCCCTCTCTTTTAATTGGGATATTCTTTCTCCCTGCCCCTTCATTCAATTGGTATATACTCCCCAACCCCAACTCCATCAGTCAATTGGGATATTCTTCCTACACCCCACCCCTCTCAGTCAATTGAGATATTCTTTCTCCAACTCTGCCCTCTCTTTTAATTGGGATATTCTTTCTCCCTGCCCCTTCATTCAATTGGTATATACTCCCCAACCCCAACTCCATCAGTCAATTGGGATATTCTTCCTTCACCCCACCCCTCTCAGTCAATTGAGATATTCTTTCTCCAACTCTGCCCTGTGATATTATTCTATATAGATGTTGCTTCTTCAGATCTTTGGCTTGCTGAAAATTTAGAAATTAATAAAGTTCTAGCAGATTTTAAAAAAAAACATAACCTGTGTGAAGTCAGTCCATTTATCTCCACATTCCATTTAGAACCTTTTTTTTTTTTTTTTTTTTTTTTTTTTTCTTAGAGAAATACCTAGCATCATGAATTGAATTCCTATAAAAAGTAAATGTGAAATTATCTTTTGCTCTATATTGGTTTCCATATTTTATAGATGAAAGAAAAAGAATCACTACTTAAAAAACTCAAAAAAACTGATATTCACAGTTCAGATTTACATTAAATTTACATTGAAAATTGAATATCTGCTCTTATAGATAGAAATAGTCAGCAACTATCAATCTATGTTGTAAATTGAACTCTCCCTTTAGAGCTATTTTATTCTTTTTCCATTTTAAAACTTAATTTATCTGAAAAATGAAAAATTTTCATAAGAAATTAAGGAAATTTTCAAATGGAAACTCAAACTAAGAAAAATATCATGATATTATTGGATGTCTTGAAAGTTTGTTACTTGATCTCAGACAAAATGCAAAAACCTTTGTCATTTTTACATTTAGGTTATAAAACAATTAAGATCTTGATTTTAACAAGAATCTTCCAATTAAAAATTTTGGACCAAAATTTGCTAACAATATAACAATTATATAAACCAAATATTGAAATAATTTTTTTTCTTTATGTTGTATTAATCTCTGATACACGTTCTGAAGCTGTATATAAAGTAATTATTTTCTTTTAGTGTATTAACTACCTATTTTTTTTTTGTTTTTTTTACTGAATAAGAAATGCCATTGTTATTGTATGAGATATGTTGGCTGAAGAGTTCTTTGCCAAAAAATAGAATGATCTGGAGTAGGGCTTAAACTTTTTACTTGATGCACCCCTTGTAAGCAAATTTAATTTCCATTCACCCTCCCCCAATAAATTAATTGAATATTAACTTACAAAACATAAGTAATTTACACATGTTTAATACAATTTACGCAAGAAAAGAATCAGTAAACTATAAATGCAAATGCATCTATAATTCTTGAATTATTTTAATGATTGTTATGTTTTGAACAAGTTGTATGTGAATGACACATCATTCGTGGCCATCATACCCAATCAAGCACTCTGCTCTGGACAATATCTGGTAACTAGTGTACATGATCAATAAATTTATCTTATTTTATTCTTTTTGCTTCTCCTTTTATAAAGGGATTTATAAATGCAAACTAGTAAATTCACCTGCTATGCCCCCTCCCCCATGTTTTTATTCACCCTGCCAAAATTTCATACATCCCTAATTAAGCAGCCCTGACCTAAAGCTATGTGAATGGCAAACTTTTCTGCATATTCAATCCAAAATACGACCCACATTGCACATTATATATCAATTTTCTTTAACTTTCAAAGAAAAAAAGTCAATAAAAAAAAAATCAGTTTTTCCTCTCTTGGTTGGACAAAGAACTTTTCAGCACCCACCTATCTCCTAACAAGTTATTTTGACTGTCAGATAATATCTAGTGTTATCATAATAGAATTTGCCATTACTCCCACTCTAACCTGCTGTCTTAGTACCTGCTAGGGTCCCATCTATGGGTCAAATAAATCTCTGTCAAAATTAGTACTGGATAGGAATACGTAAAACCATATAACTGTGCAAACAAAGGATTGTTATTAGGTTAGTTACTCAAAACAATATAATTATGTGTAAATTATTAGTATTAATGAATGTGTGAAAATGAATGACTATTAGAAACTAATAAAGTAGAATTAAAAAGAAAATGATTGCAGTGGAATGTTGAAAATATAAAATTGAAATTATAATCAAACATTTACAAAGGAATTAAATTTCAGCAATCAGTAACCCATAAGGGATTATGTGCCATTAAATAAGTTAAACCAAATATATAGTTTAAAACATAATACATATAATTTTACATATGTTTGGTTTCATATCAATTTTAACCAACAATTTTTTATATTTCAGTCTAGTGATGAGGAAAGTGATTCCTGCTGTCAGGCTTCCTCAGTGGAACCAGCATTTTCCTCTTCAGAATCCCAAAATCCATTAAATAACAGGTTGGTATCAAAATTCTTATGGCAATTCTTCTGTGACAATTGAGAAAAGCATTTCTCTTTTTGAAGAAGATTGAAAAATTTTTTTTTTTTTTTTGAGGATCATTAAAATTTAATTTGTGGCAAAATAGATTTGTATACTCTTTTATTTGGTGCCTTCTCAGTGGGTTAGAACATGCTGATTGTATTCCCTTGCAGAGTGGTAAGCTTTCATCTACCCCTGCAAAAAAAGAGGGGGAGGGGTGTTGGGTATGACATTTTACTACATCTGATGGTGAAGCTCCAGTTCTGGAGCTCTGATGAGTGGAGTATTTCTTCATTCCCATTTCCACTATAGGACAGAGTGGTAGTACAGCAGATAAGTTTGTAAATGATTGAATAAGACCAATCTACAAATTAAATAATTTCATTTCTTTAAATTGAGTGAAAAGATTGTTGAAAAACAAGTTATAAAGTCTTTTTGTGTAAGTAAAGATAATATTAGTTAGTGTTAATTTTACAAGAGAGAAAAAGTTCATATAGCAGTTTATATTGTCTAAATCTTGTAGATATATTTTGTGTGTGCAAAAGATCTTCATGAAACAATGTCACTATATAGGAGAGAAAATATATTTACATGCTAAAATGTAACCAGTGTTGATAAAATATGTTTCATCAGTAAGTGAAGACCGAAATGGCAATCTATGTAAACAATATTTTCATTCAATTTAGAATAATTAAGTGATGTTGGAATTAAATTCATTCTTAAAGGAACAGAATGTTAGATTTTAACTCAAGAGAAATAAAGTCAAACGTTTTGAGTAGATTTACAGGATAAATCTATCAACCTACCAAATATGAAACAGTTGTATTTCCATTCTACAAATAGATAACACATCATTCAATAAGTCCTGGGCCTGACATATAGATGGTGCCACTAATAAAAAAAAACATGATTTTTATTAAGTACTAACCTTCAAATGCACATGGCAAAATTTGAGCTAAATTGGATTATTAGTGTACAAATTACAGTTATTTAAGTGAAGCTGGTGTTGAAAATTTTCAAAACAATGGAAAAATCTGAATTTCATGTGTTGATAAAGCGTTGCTTTCTGATGGGGGAAAAAATACTGTTCAAGCAAACCAATGGCTTGATAAGTGCTATTTAGACTTTACTCCATTGAAAACAATGGTTAAGAGGTGGTATGTTGACTTTAAATGTGGTTGTACAGACACAAATGATGCTGACCACTCAGGTCACTCAAATTCGGCATTTGTCCTGGAAAACAACAGAAAACTCCACAAACTCGTTTTGGCCGATCATAAATTGACGTTGAGTGAGACAGCAGAGGAGTTGAAGATGTCAGAAGGCAGTGTATTCACCACTTTGCATTAACATTTGTCTATGAAAAAGCTGTGTTCAAAGTGGGTGTGGCATTTGCTCACAGTTGATCAAAAACAATGTGTTGATGATTCAGAGCGTTAATTGCAACTGTTTCAAGGCAACAAAAAGGAGTTTTGTGTCACTATGTGACTTTGGATGAAACATGGATCCACCATTTCACTCTGGAGTCAAATTGTTGGTCACCTGAGTGAACAGCAGCAGGTGATACAAATGTGATACAAATGCAGCCAAAGATGCAAACATCAGCAGGCAAGGTTTTGACCTGCGTATTTTGGGATGTGCAAGGTATTTTGTTCATCAATTATCTTGAGAAAGGAGGAACCATCAATAGCAAATATTATATAGCATTATTGGTGTGTCTGAAGTATAAAAAAATCACCAAAAAAATGGGCACAAATGAAAAAGAAAAAAGTGCTCTTTCACCAAGACAATGCACCATGTCACAAGTCGATCGCAACAATGGCAAAACTTCATGAATTGCTTCCACACCCACCCTATTCTCCAGATCTCATCAAAGACAAATCATTCTACAAAAAAGGCATCGAATTGTTAGAGAAACGTTGGAATCAGTGTATCACCCTAGAAGGAGACTATGTTGAATAAAGTTGAATTTTGCCTAAAAGTTGTTGTTTTATTAGTTAGGCCTGGGAATTATTGAGTGATGTGTTATGCTATGTTACTAGTTCTCTTATAACATATCATCTCTTTTAAAAACACTTTTCTTCTAATTATGACTTAAACTTGAAATGATTTGTGAACAATCAAATTAGATAACACAAAATACTTCCATTTGTCTTATTTTTGTTCACTTTATGTAATTTGTTTCTCTTTGTTCCAGAGACACAAACATTCCTGCTATCAAAGTTGATAATCCTTCTAAAAATGGTGAGTTCTCTCTTTTATTATTTATTTTTTCCCCTCATTTGTCAGCTGCAGAAAATTATTTACTGATTATAAGTATTACAAATTCATCAATTTCTTTTTTTGGTTAAATAAATTAATCAATACTACACAAGTTTTATATGTAAATATTGTCAAATAATAAAATTGTTTTAATAAGGTTTGTTTTTTTAATTTGCTATAAAACTTAATCTTATAACTGCAAATTGTAATTTTCCTGCTGTTCTAACTTTTATCAGTAGAAATATAGATGAAAATGTTTAGTTTTAAAACAACTAAAGTTTTACTGTTTATTTTCTTTATGTGATACAAATGCTAACATTGCATAGAGATCTGTTCGTTTGTTTGTTTTTGTTTTCTTAATTCAATTTTGTTAAATGTCAAATTTTGATTTATTTTGAATGCAGTAATACGTTTCAGACTTTTGATTATAAAATTTTCAAGTCTATGTCTTTCTCTATCTCAACTCCTTAAAAAAAGAAAATCACCTTTTCTCCTAATAAGAAGGAACATAACTTTTTTTTTTATCCTCCAGAAGATGACATGAAGTCAAGCAGTGACTTTTTTTTCCGGAAACCAAAAAGCTGTAGAATTAAAAGAGATTTTGAAGTGATAGCACATTTGGGAGAAGGTGCTTTTGGTTATGTAATTAAAGTAAATATTTTTTTAAATTTTATTTATTTATTTTTTTTAATATATGAATCCTTTAGAAAGATACCAGTTGAATATTTTTGTCTTACCATTAGAACAAATATTGTAAAAACTGCTGTACTTGTATTTTTCACAATTATCTGTTAACTCTTTCACTACCAATATTTTTTATTTTATTTTGGATATGCATTGTTTTGAGTACAACATAAGGATTAAAATGAAATTTGACTAGGATACCATTGTTCCTGGGGAGGGAAAAGGTTAAATGAAACCAATGGTATGCCATCTAGCCACACTGAGAGAACCAAACTCTTTCTGAGACTAGCCAATCATTTTATGTCACTGACTATTGTTCAAGTGAATAGGTATATTATAAGCAAAAACAAATATAACTTTTTCTCTCTAGCACTATTTCTTTGTGAATGTTAGTTATCTCTCATTAACATTTTTTGATTTTAAGATGACTTAAAATAAATTTTTAAATAGTTGACTAAACTAAAAATTATAAAAGTACTAGGATGAGTAAAAAGTTTTGTAATATTTTGGTAGTATTGTAGTAGTTGGTGCACTGACATATTTTGCCTTACTTCATTCCATGTGTGATTTAAAAGTTGCACAGTTGATTGTGCAACATAGTCTAACTCAGGAATTTATGCTCTGTGAATTTGAACTGTGCTATAATGCTGTAAAAGCAACTGAGAACATTTATGAAATAAGGTAAATGTACAGTTGATCACCAGATAGTTCAAGATATTTTGTTTTGGCTGCAAAAGTCAGGTAGGCCTAAAACCAGATTTCAAGTCATAAAAGCGCATCTGGTGAGCTGCACTTGGAGAGTATCAGGCGAGCTTGGCATCTCACAGTCCAGTGTATTTTGTTACCTTCATATTCCAAAACTTTTGACTCACCCTTGTAAATTTTTCCGAAAACAAAGGTCCACCTTTTTGTGTAATGGATATCATAGGAAATGGACATGACAACTTGAGTTCAAATCCTAAATGAGGCTATTTGCATTTCACTCTTGGACAAGGTATGAATTCAGCTATTCTCTCTCCAGCTATGGGTAAGTAGTAGGGCAGACTGTGTTCTTTAACTTTGGTGTGGTTCTTGGTTTAAAAGAAGGAAAATCTAAATTGCAAACCTTTTAAATTTCACTTAAAAATTTACTTTGTGTAGCATCCTACTCTTAATGTTGAGATTGGATAAATACATATACATTGATTATATGAAATATGACCCCAGAATTGTAAATATTTGGAATAGTTGGCGACCATAGTAGAGGGCGACCAGAAGGCTCTCTTGTCAATAGCCACTACACTGAGGTGTAGGGGAGGGTGCTATTCCTTTCCCTGGATTGCTCCACTTTATTCTTGATACGTACCTTATATTGCTGAGTGTTAAGCAAGGAGGTATCAAGTACCATTTTTAAAGTCTTTGATATGATGCAACCTAGGATTGAACCCAGGTCTCCCGGACCATTGGCGCACAATCTACCCACTAGGCCAATATTTGGCTAAAATTTGTTGTGTACCAATTATCATTTTTGCAAGACATCCTGATTTCCTACAAAATTCTTGATACAAATAGTAGCATTGAAGATTCATTAAAAGAAATTTCCTACTATAATATTCTTGTAATGTAAAACCTTAATAAGTAATATCTTATTGAATATATAGATTTTTTTATATATTTAAAAAAAATTTGATATTGTGTATCAGTTGCAGTTCAAACAAGTATGGTATATGTTGGTGTGGCACCAGTTAGGGCCACTTGGATAGGGAGTTCTGAATGTATTTAAAAATTATAGCCTAACCCACTCTGAAACTTTGATGTGATCCATGTTTGTAAATGAGAAAAGAACTAAAAAACATCCCACATCCCTCTTTGTTGATTCTTTTTAAACAAATATGCATCAATGGAACAAATTGTGTATGAATTATTATTCAGATTGAGAAAATATATACCCTCTGAAAAAAATATACATTCTCTCCCTCTCTCTCTCTCTCTCTCTCTTGAATATATATATATATATATATATATATATATCTGAATAATATATATTTTCTTTGTGTGTGTATATATATATATATATATATATATATATATATATATATATATATATATATATATATATATATAATTATTCAGATTTTATATATATAATATATATATATATAGAGAGAGAGAAAATAATCAATGTATTACTCTATGAAGTTTATTCATTAAAATCAATTTGTTTGGCATTCTATGTAAAATAGAAAAATCTTCATTATATGTAAACAATTTTGTTTTAAAGATCAAATTTTTTATTCAGGTATGATAACTTTTTAGATATTTTCTTTAATTTCAGGTGAAAAACAAATTGGATGACAGAATATATGCTATTAAAATCATTAACTCAAAACACAATGATAAACTATTCAAAAACATCACAACTGAAGTGAAATTGCTCTCACATTTCAACCATGAAAATATTGTCAGGTAGTTTTTTGCCTTCAATAATACATGCTTTATTTTATTTTCATTTATTTATTTTGTTTTATTTTAATCAACATCTAAAATTTGCTTTCACATTGAATACTGTAAATATTTATTTAAGGTTTATCTCAAATTGACTTATAATTCAGGCACTTTAAATTTGCTGAGTAATAGTAATGCATTGCCCAATTATAGGATTAAACCTTTTTATGATTGAATAAAATGTTGTTTCTTTCTTTAATAAAAAGGGATTCTGTCTAGAGCAGTGGTGTCTTATTTCCCTTTAGAGTACTTCTCCTTGGAACCTCCTCAGACATTTTTCTTCCATTTTTCAAAACTGTCAGCAAATTACCATCAACTGCAAGAGTTCTTAATTTTAATTATTCAACTTCAATGACAGTTGTTGTTTTTAAGCTTTAGTGAAAGCTAAAAGTAATGGGGAATCAAATCATGCCTGTAGGAGTGTGCTCACACACACACACACACCTCAGTGATACAGTGTAGAATCTACTTGCTTGAAAACGCACAGTACACAAAGGTCAACTAATTATGTCCTACTGCCAACTGACCTACACTATGGAAGAGTGTCTGTTCATACATGTACAATGTTTCTTTCTGGTTGATTGTTTCCCTTTGTCGCTGAGACAGAGAATACACTGCCTGTATACCATTCTGAGAAGTAAGATTCCCCCTCAAAAAAAAAATGGGTATCCTAAGTTTGACACTAAACTATATCTGATGGTGAGGCTCCCTTTCTGGAGGTCTGGGGAGTATGAAATGACGCCTTAACTGCGATTACTCCCAGGTCAACTTTAACTCAGATTTGTAGTACCTGTTTGGATCCTATCTATTGGTAAAAATTATCTGTTTAAATATTTGTATTAAGAATAGTTACTTGAAGCTATAATTGTTTACTAAGTTAGTTACTTGAAACCATTCAACTGTGTGCAAATTATTTGTATTAGATAAGAATACTTAGGACAACTGTGTGCTAAAAAATCTCTTTAGAACTACACAAAAAGTACAAATATAAATCTACAATGAATGTGATTCCCTAACCTTATATAATAACCCTAGACAGGTTAACTAATCAGTTTTCAAGATATCCAACATGGCTGAATATGTTTTTATTGCTGAAACTTCATTATATTGTTGATAATAGTTGTGGTCTCTGCTTTTTATGCAAGCTCTTATAATTCACATTTAAGTTGTGTAAGAAAAATGAATTATTTTGTTATCATCATTAACAAACTTTTCTTTTTGTTCTCAAGATATTATAATTCATGGATAGAAGAATATGGCTCATCTGATGATGATGATGATGATGACAATGATGATGATGATGATGATGTTGAAGAGGATGGAGCAAAAAGCTTGGAAGAATTTTCATATTCACTGTAAGTAAAAAGTCCTCTTAGCTGTAGTTGAGATTTCAGATGTAGTTTTATATCTAACATATTGTTTAAACTAAGGAATATCTTAACAGGATAATTTAAGATGATTTGAGTGTATAGAATTAGTCACATGATTGAGTAAGTTGTTAGTATTGAATCAAGATTGATTTGATTGCATAGAAATCAGTTGAGAGAACATTGTGTTAACTTTTCTCTACACAATGCTGACTACCGTACTCATCTTGGTTGCTATATTTACAAAATTTTGGACAGTGTTCTCTCCAGCCTTCTTCAAATGTCTTTTGAAAAAGGCTAAGAGAACAGTGTTTAAAATATTGTGAGTATAGCAACCAAGATGAATGTAGCAGTCTGCAATGTGTAGAGAATAATTATGCCTCATTTTGGAAATATAGAGAGATATTAGGTTAACTTTTTGGATTTTTTTTTAATCTCTGCAAATTTCTTGGTTAATATCAATAATATATGTATATATCAATACTCTTGTAACTACCTCTGTGGGTATTGTTCTCATTTTGCTGGGGTATCCACCTGGTAGTAATCCAACTAGTTTCTTCTTCCTATATGACTACTCTGTTGGCAGGGCTTAGAATATGTTGACTGTGTCCCATGCAGAGGGGTAAGACCTCCAAAAATTGGGTTGTCCTGGGTATGATATAAGCTGCATTTTATGGTGAAGCTCTAATTCTAGAAATCTGGGAAATGTGGAGTACCTTTTCATTGCCATTACTTTCAGGTCCACTCTGACCCAGAATAATAGTACCTATCAGGTTCTATCTATGGGTTGAATAGGTATTTGCAAATTATTTGTATTAGATAGAAATACTTGATATCATAATCTACAAAAAACTTAACTAAACAAAACATGTAAATATAAATGTACAATATATGTAATTCCCTACATTCTAGGTATAAAATAACCCCAGATGGGTTAACATGGCAATTAAAGTCAATCAATCTGGGCTCAAATTCTGTAGAAAAAAATCAATATTACAATGGTGAAATAACTGATACAAGATATCTCAAAGCATATATCTCATAATGAAAATGGTTTTCCTCTATGAATTGACTGATATTTTTGAATTGTTAGTGTTAAATAACAATACTTGTAACTACTTCATTGTGTACAAAGAAATGATTAATATTGAATGAATATTATAAGTGTTATATTGCAATAATTGTAACCATTTAACTGTTTAGAAAGAATAGCAATACTAGTGTGCAAACAAATTATTTTAAACTTGTTTAAAAATATGAAACTACTGAAAAACTAATCACTTATATATCATGTATATTTATTTAGATGTGTGCAAACAAATGACTAATATTAAATTGTTACTGTTTCATAGTAATGCTTGAAACCATTTAACTGTGTGTAAACCAATGATTAACAGTAACTAAAATTATTCCTATTAGATAGAAATACTTGAAACACTTAATTGTGTATAAAAAATGTCCTCAGGCTGGTTTTAAAATGTTATCGGCAAAATGTTTACAAATCATATATATATATATATTATATATATATATATATATATATATATATATATATATAAAGAGGATTTGGTATTAAATAATCTACAATGGTTGATATACTATAAACCCAAACCAAACCTATTACAGGATCTGTCTCTACTTACTAGTACTTAATTTATCTCTACCTCTGTCTTTATAACATTATTTGTGTCTACTTCCTATTACAGGATCTGTCTCTTTCCTTTTATAAGATCTATTTCTACCTCCTAGTACATAATATTTCTCTACCTATATGTCTCTACTTCCTATTATGCTAATTCCCTTGGGAAATGTACGAATCCAACTATTCTTACCCAGTTATCAGTAAATAGTAGATCAGACTTTTTTTAACCTTGTTATAGCAACTTCATTTGTGCTCACCTCAGGCATTATAATTTCACAAAGGAGATAACTATCAAATGAAGTATAGTGGTTAAGTATTTATTTGCAATTACTGCATATACTCATATATAGATCAAGCTTTGTTTTATGGTCAGGAAGTCATTCAAGCATTCTTCTTAGTCTTTCCCACCATGTATGAATTTCAACCTTGCAACCTTTGATTTATCGTCATAAAATTTATAGATTTGAAATTTGGGGGCCAAGGTTTGTTCCTAGTTCTAATCATATTTTATTTTTAACCTTACAAATTATCATATTAAGGTTTTTTATTGTCTAAAATATATATATATATATATATATGTATATGTATATGTATATATATATGTATATGTATATATATATATATATGTATATGTATATATATATATATATGTATATGTATATATATATATGTATATGTATATGTATATATATATATGTATATATATATATATATATATATATATAAGGATCATTAAAAAAAAAAGCAAAAATTATTTTAATCTTGAAAAAATATTTGGTTTGAAGCTATTCAAAATGGTGGCATATCAAATGGTGCTCTTAAACAGAGGTCTGTCATCAAATTTTTGATGGCTAAGAAGTGCAAACCATTTAAAATTTACAGAGGAATGGAGAAGCATGTTTTAATCAATGTTTACAAATAGCTAAACATTCGTTTGACACTTTGAGCCCGAGTTGAAAAGACATTTGATGGAGTAGAAAGATACTGATTCTCTGGCAAAGAAATTCTGGTTGCAGTGATCAATTAAGAAGGTCATGCTGACAGTCTTCTGGGACATGAAAGGACCTAAGACTTGATTTCCTTGAAAAAGGTGCAACTGTAAATAATGCCTCCTATTACCAACTCTTTAGGCCATATTTCACCTTATTTATTGAATAACCCTCATGTAAATACAACGAATAAAATGTAACTCACATTGAACTTAATGACCACTTTTGCCAGCCAATAAGTGAATGTATTAAAATAAAACTTTAATAAACAATTCACAATATGCTGTGAATATAAATTGAGATAAGGTTGTTTTTATTTATTTTCTTTTTCTAGTTCTGATTACATAGTTTTTCAAGGTGATGATGATGATGATGATGATGATGCTGAAGATAATTTTGATGCTGATGATGATCTAGAAGTGGACGGTTGTTCAGCAGAGGTAAGATTTTTCACTTAACTAATTTCCTTTCTTTTTTTTTTTTTTTTTAATGTATTTGTAAATATTATTTATTTTTAATATTTGGTCACCCTAAACAAGACAAGTTGGTTACTTTTGACAAAGGGTTATAAATCTAGAGTAAATACATAATAAAAAAAAGTATTATAAAAGGACAAAAAAAAATTAAAATATAAGATTAGGTAAGATATTTTTTTAAATATCCAAGGTTGAAAATATTCATGAGGGAATTTAATCCACATTGCAGATTTTTTACGAAAGAAACTTTCTGGAATAGAAATTTCAGCAAAAAAATGAATGTTGCTCAATAGACAAGAAAATAAGTTAGTGAGAGCTTGAGTATATATATATATATATATATATATATATATATATATATATATATATATATATATATATATATATATATAGTCTGTGTCCTCTGCAGAAGGGTTAGAAACCCCTAAAAAGGGATATCTTTGGTTTTACTCTAAATTGCATTTGATGGTGAGATTCTAGTTCTAAAGATCTGGAGAGTATAAAATGACAACTTCATTGCTTAATATCAAATAACTGTAAATTAAGAATAGTTAATTGAAGCTATAATTGTTTATGAAGACTTATTATTAGTTCCTTGAAACCATATAACTGTATGCAAATAAATGATTATTATTAAATAGAAATTATTACATAAAACCATATAATTATTAGTATTTGATAGAAATACTTGAAACTATGCAACTAAGCAAATTATTTGTATTAGATAGAAATACTTGGTATCATATAACTTCAAAAACCTCTTTAGAAACAGTAATGTAAAAAATGTAAATATGAATGTCAAATGAATACAATTCCTAATTTCTAGGCATAAAATAACACTAAGTGGGTTGAGATGCCATTAAAATCAATGTAATTTTAATATTACACAAAGTAAAAATTATCTGAAAAAATATTTAGAAAGACAAATTTACTGATAAAAAGATATTAAATGAAACATTTAGATAAATAAAAAAATTTGTGTATATTTTGTATTTGTAAAAAAATTAAAACCATATTGATATTAGATTTTATCTTTAGGTTGAAATTTGACCTAAAATACTCAGTCTATAATGCTTAAAATTATTTTGGAACATTTCCAATGTGTGTGTGTATATATGGTCATTATATATATAGTGCTTGACTGTTTTATTTTCTTGTCTTGTTTTAGCTTTCTGATAACTGTATGATGCTTCTTCTATGGTAAATAAATTTGTATGAAACTTGAAATGAGTTTTTATTTGTTTATTTTTTTATTACTCTACAGAAACCTGGACCAAAAAGATATCTATTCATTCAGGTAATCAATATTTACTTTTGTTACAACAAAAATAATTATTTTTGATGCTGATGACAAAAATAAAACTTTGCTAATTTGTATTTTAAGAAATATCATCACTTGATATTGGATTTATAATTTATTTATTTTTTTATTTTTTTTGTAAAGATTTGATGATCCTGTCCCTCCCCCAAATCATTATACATCAATTGTTTTTTTTTATTTTATTTATAAAGATTTGATGATCCTGTCTCCACCAAATCATTATGCATCAATTGTTTTTTTTATTTTATTTATAAAGATTTGATGATCCTGTCCCCCCCCCAAATCATTATACATCAATTGTTTTTTTATTTTATTTATAAAGATTTGATGATCTTGTCCCCCCCAATCATTATTATTTGTAAAGATTTGATGATCCTGTCCCCCCCCAATCATTATGCATCAATTGTTTTTTTTATTTTATTTATAAAGATTTGATGATCCTGTCCCCCCCCAAATCATTATACATCAATTGTTTTTTTATTTTATTTGTAAATATTTGATGATCCTGTCCCCCCCCAATCATTATGCATCAATTGTTTTTTTTATTTTATTTGTAAAGATTTGATGATCCTGTCCCCCCCCAAATCATTATACATCAATTGTTTTTTTTATTTTATTTATAAAGATTTGATGATCCTGTCCCCCCCCAAATCATTATTATTTGTAAAGATTTGATGATCCTGTCCCCCCCCCAAATCATTATTATTTGTAAAGATTTGATGATCCTGTCCACCCCAAATCATTATGCATCAATTGTTTTTTTATTTTATTTATAAAGATTTGATGATCTTGTCCCCCCCCAATCATTATTATTTGTAAAGATTTGATGATCCTGTCCCCCCCCCAAATCATTATACATCAATTGTTTTTTTTATTTTATTTGTAAAGATTTGATGATCCTGTCCCCCCCCAAATCATTATACATCAATTGTTTTTTTTATTTTATTTATAAAGATTTGATGATCCTGTCCCCCCCCAAATCATTATACATCAATTGTTTTTTTTATTTTATTTATAAAGATTTGATGATCCTGTCCCCCCCCAAATCATTATACATCAATTGTTTTTTTTATTTTATTTATAAAGATTTGATGATCCTGTCCCCCCCCAAATCATTATTATTTGTAAAGATTTGATGATCCTGTCCCCCCCCAAATCATTATACATCAATTGTTTTTTTTATTTTTATAAAGATTTGATGATCCTGTCCCCCCCCCAAATCATTATGCATCAATTGTTTTTTTTATTTTATTTATAAAGATTTGATGATCCTGTCCCCCCCCAAATCATTATTATTTGTAAAGATTTGATGATCCTGTCCCCCCCCCCAAATCATTATACATCAATTGTTTTTTTTATTTTTATAAAGATTTGATGATCCTGTCCCCCCCCAAATCATTATGCATCAATTGTTTTTTTTATTTTATTTATAAAGATTTGATGATCCTGTCCCCCCCCAAATCATTATGCATCAATTGTTTTTTTTATTTTATTTATAAAGATTTGATGATCTTGTCCCCCCCAATCATTATTATTTGTAAAGATTTGATGATCCTGTCCCCCCCCCCAATCATTATGCATCAATTGTTTTTTTTATTTTATTTGTAAAGATTTGATGATCCTGTCCCCCCCCAAATCATTATTATTTGTAAAGATTTGATGATCCTGTCCCCCCCCCCCAAATTATTATGCATCAATTGTTTTTTTATTTTATTTTATTTGTAAAGATTTGATGATCCTGTCCCCCCCCCAATTTAAAAAAAAGTTTTCTTTTTAATTGAAGAGAAAAAAAATTTTTTTTTTTTTTTTTTTTTTTTTTTTTCATCCCTTCAAATGCATTAATGGACATTCTCAAAATTTGAGTTAATTCTTGTGTTTTTTCTGCTTCAAAGAAGTTGTAATTGTATTTCAGTTCATTTACACTTAATTTTTTTTCAATTGTCAGCCACAATGTTTTCTTCTGATTTATTGCTGTTGACATAATATAATATAAGGATATTGATTGAACATTCTATAGCAATTTGATTGAACATAAAGTTTAGTTGGCAAACATGCTAACTGTATCCCCTGCTAAGGGGAAAACTCTTTTAAAAAGGTCCTGACACTAAATTACATTTGGTGGTGAGGATCTAGTTCTGGTAATCTGGAGAGTGTGGATTACTTTTTCATTGCCATTACTCCCAAGTCCACTCTGACCTATAGTGATAGTACCTATTAGGGTCCAATCAATTAGTGAAATAGATTTGTTAGGGTCCAATCTATTGGTCAAATAGATTTGTTTTTAAATTTTTTTGTATTAGATAGCACTGGGCAAAAAATCTCTTAAGAAACAACTAGACAAAAAAATGTAAATATGAACATACAATGAATGGGATTCCCTAACATCTAGGCATAAAATAACCATTAATGAGTTGACATGCCATTAATCAATCAATAAAAGTTTTGGATGGGGCTAAGATTCAAATGAATTTTGACATGATACTAATATTATTAATGGGCCACTGGTCTAATGTCTGGGAGACTGGGGTTTAAGGTAAGGATCAAGAGTAAAGTGGAGCAATCCAGGGAATGGAGTAGCACCCTCCCCTACACCTTGGTGTAGTAGCTATTGAAAAGGGAGCCTTCAGGTCACCCTCAACTAAGGTCGCCAACTTTACTTACTTTTTTACTGATATTATCAAAATTTTTATTTTATTTACTATTAATTTTTTTTTATTAGCATTTTTCTTTGATTTTGACTCCAGTTGCCTTTCAGATTGTCAGCTTAGAGATATAAGTTAACAGCACTAGTCAGAAATCTGATGTACCATAACAGCTCCTCTATCAACTGTGCTAGTAAAAAATTAAATCTAATCATTTAAACTTGCTCTTTCTCTAATCAATAGTTACCAAATTTATTTTAATGGATGAAGCATTATCAATAATTCTTTATGAAAATAAAGTATGATTTGTAGACATGATTTTTAGGAAAGTACAGGGGCCTGACAATATTTTTCAGACACTTTAGTATTCGACTTTCCGAGTACCATAGAGTGGCAAAATTCCTTCAATAGAATAGCATAAACATATAAAGACAATAAAAATGGAAGAAAATCGATTAGGTAAGGAAAAATATTTAATTTTCATCATTTTTTACAAAACACATTATAACTTTTATCAATCTCTCTTCATAATGATCAAACATATGCACAATAACATCTCTACATGTTTCTATTAGTTGTTTTTTGGCCCCTAGTATTCGTTCCCATAGTTGAGCCTCTTTCGTTATTTCAGGTCCATCATAGACAAGTTGCGCAAGCATTTCCCAAACATTTTCTATTAAATTTAGATCTGGGCTTCTTGCAGGCCATTCCAAAGTAGTCATATTCACTTTAGCCATCCATTCTTTCATGAGTTTTGACACATGGATGTTGCAATTGTCTTGCTGTAGAACGAAATCATTCCCCATCTCTCTTCTTATCCTTGGTAGGGCTTTCTCGTCCAGCAACTGTTTGTAGCTTTCACTGTTCTGTTGTCCTTTCAGCCACTCCAACCATATATTTCCATTAGCAAAGATCATACCCCAAACCATAACTCCTCCTCCTCCTCACCCCTTCTCGACCAAGTACACCATCCATCGGGCCCATCAAACTTGAAACACTTCTCATCAGTAAATATAACCTTCTAAAAGTCAACATGCTTTTAGCACACTCCAGTCTTGCTCCTTTGTGTTTCTTTGTTAGTGTAATTTTTTTCTTAGCCTTTGCGTACTTCAAACCAATCCTATGCAACGTTCTTTGTACTATTCGGATGTTTACATCCAATTCATATTTCTCCTTCACTTTTCTTGCTGTAACTTTTTCTCCTGATGTCAAAAGCCATGTCACAGTCCTCTTCATTCTCCTTTCAGTCCTCTTGCCAATTGATCTTTTCCGCCCTCTCTTCTTTTTCCGCTGGGAGTTTGTCTTCAGCATGTATTCGACCGTTGATTTCGACAGCTTCAAATCCATGGTGATCCTTCTGATGCTGAGGCCATCTTCCCGCTTCTTCCGTGCCAAACAAACGACTTCTTTTGAATGCATTTTACCTCATTAAACTTAATTGTTTTGCCAAGAAATGTCCGGACTATTTATGCTGTTAGATTGTCCTATGTTAACATAGTAGTAGGGGTGCCAGTGCCCCAGAACAGTGTACAAGCACAAAATTTGCATACAGCAACATATACATGAACATAGCTCTTAATAAAATAGGATTTTTTGTCATGTCCGAAAAATAGTGTCGCGCAAGTTTTCGCAAAAATCACAAAAAACTAAAATTATCAAAGCCAAACTAAAAAAAAATGATTACACTAGTTGTGGATTTTCACTCCTCAACTACGTACTTACAATCTCAAAAGTTTTTGGCACTAGTGACCACCTTGAAGTACTTTTTTCAAAGTGTCTGAAAAATATTGTCGGGGCCCCTGTATTAAAGTCCAATATTTAATGTTGTTCATTAGAAATTTTTAATTTTTTAACTGTATATTGTATTGTGTGTTGGTGACATCAATTCTATTGAAGCTCTGTCTCTAAAGCTTATAATACACTGTATCTTCTACTGATGGGTTAGACACCTCAATCAAAAAAGGTGTGATATTCAATTGCATCTGATGTTCAGTCGCCAGTTATGGGAAGTGTAGAGTATATGTTCATTGCTATTACTCCCAATTCCACTTTGACTTTAATGATATTCTGAAAAAATAATTTTATGTAAATTTTTTTTTAACAATAGATTGAAATAGGAAGCCCTTATTTTTCTTTCTTTCCAAAGATGGAGTATTGTGAAAAGAGTACATTAAAAACTTGTATTGAGGAAGATCTTTACAAAGAAACTGGTCGTGTCTGGCGATTATTTAGAGAACTGTTGGATGCCTTAGCTCACATACATGAACAGGTCAGTATTTTATTTAATTTATTCTCAATTGATTATTGATTTTAAGAAACTGTTTGTTTTCTTTATCTATTTATTTTGCACCAGACTTCATAACCAGTAAAACAATGAGTTGAAATTTAGTTTTAATGAACTGGAGTATAATTAATTCTTCTTTATTAGGCTGCTTGAAATATATAGTCAGGACTGATACAAACCTTTATGGGGCCCTAAACAGAATTTAATTGAGAGAGGGAGAGTGGTTATTGCCACAAATAGTATGAACTTTCATGGGAAAAAAGAAATTTTTATTGTATATGCTGTAATTTTTATGACATGGTTATACTTATAGATTAAAAACAAAAGTTATCTTGACCCAATCCTTACAACTACAGGATTAACCTAAGTGTTTACTTTACTTATATCTCTGGCCAGCGCTGTATAGTAATCATTTGTTTTATTTTATGCATCTTATAGGAGGCCTAATAGTTCAACACTGGGGTTGAAAATTAGTCTGACATTTGACTTAAGTATGAACATGATACTGAAGATATCACAACAATTAAAACCTTTTTTTTTTTTTTTTTTTTTTTCATTATTGAGGGTTTCTTCATCTTCATTGTTATTTCCATAAAGTTTTGGCCAATATGTCCTCTGGCCTTCTTCAGGTGTTTGTCGAACTTGGGAACCTACATGGAACATCAAACTATGTCCTTTATTGAATCCACAGGGGTCGCCTGTTTTGATTCCATTAGCCATAACCAGGTACAAGTGTTAAGTATTCCTGTAGTGTTACTCACCTGCAGTCAGGATTGAACCTGTGATCTCCAGATGATTGTCTCCTTAGAAGCTTAGGGAACCAACACCTATAACTGTTATGCTATGTGTCCTGCTGGACAATTCAGTGAATTTTTGGGATTTATAAACTTAATGTTCTTACCTGACTAGGATTACTATTATTATGTATAATTTTTTACCTGTGCTCATATTCAGATTTCTTTTTTAAATCTAACCTTTTTAATTATCGGTTTCCATATTGTATCTGTCTCAATACTTGGTCTACTCAGCAGGTCATTGTAGCCCAACATATGTGCTGATTCCTTAAGGCGTCTAATCCTCCAATGTTCTGCCCTATCAATTATTTCAACTTTATCCCATAAGAGCAGATGGTTTCCTTTTTCCTTCCATATATGGTCCGCCATACCTGACTTTTCAATCTCACCTTGTACTACTGCCTTCCGATGTTCTAGCCTTACTTCTAGTGGGCAACCTGTCTCGTCTTTGTATATTTTACCACAGCTGCAAGGGATAGAGTAAACACAGTTCTTGATCATGTTGAATTCCATTGGTGGCTTGACCTAAAAGAGATATCTCCGGAGAGTTGAACCACTTATGAATATTGTCCTCTATCCTCCTACCTAGGTTTCTTGGAGCCGTTGTTATGGTTGTTGTTATGATAGAGGTTGTGTCTCAAACTAATCATTTCTTCTTGATATGCATCAGTATCACTACTAATGGTTTTTGCTCGATGCTGTAAGCACCAGACTATTCCTTTCTTTACTGTATATGGATGATGGGAGTTGAAATTGAGGTACTATCCGGTGAAGGTGGGCTTACGGTACACAGATGACCTGAATCCTTGCTCTGTATGTGTTACTAATACATCAAGGTAGGGTAATTTGTTATCTTGCTCTTTCTCCATAGTGAACTGTTTAGATGGTAGATGACCCATTCATTCTCTGGCCTCATCAGGAAGATGTTCAGACATTACTCAATTCGATCATCTATACTGTATGAATAAAAATAATGATACTGTCACAACATGCACTCTAGGCAAATGTCCAAAAAGAGATCCAAATATATGCCAAAAAACTTACACTATTTATCATTTAATTTGCTTAAAATACCATAATTTTTATATAGGAAGTACAATCAGACCCCTCCACATCAGAATTAAAGAACACCTCCACACACATTCATTTTCAGTCCATAAACATTTGATTAAATGCAAAAATAATGATACTAATTTTTCCATTAAAATAGAAGCAATAGTACATATAATGTTAGTAATCTCAGAATTAAAGAGGTTTTATTGATAGCTAAATTACACCCTCAGATTAACAATAGGTTTGAATTTTAAGTTTTTAAAAAATTAAATTAAATTGATTAGGACAACTGAAGTCGCGTCTCTTCCACATGGCACTTAAACACCCCCACATGGCACTGTGGTTATGACACCCAACATAACACCATGTTTACAACAACCAAAAAAAATTTGAACATACAACATCTAGTGAATTGAATTACCAAATTACCATGACTAGAAAATCTGGCGAACACTTTCACATGACATATGGAAACCTTGGACAGCTGTTTCAACCTTATTAGGTCTCAACAGTAGTGTATATTGTGATCTCCACCACTGGAGATCAAACCAGTGACCACACATTGCAGTGCTGAAACTCTACAACTGAGCCATCAGTTCATATTGCACACAAGTGATGCCAAATTAACTAGTCATGGTAATTGCGCAGCCAAGTTGTAGAGTTTCGGCACTGCAATCTGTGATCGCTGGTTCAATCTCCTGTGATGGAGATCATGGTATACACTGCCGATGAGACGTAATAAGGTCGAAACAGCTGTCTATTGTTTTTGTATGTCATGTGAAAGTGATCACCAGATTTTCTGGTCTTGGTAATTCAATTCACTATATAATTGCTCTACTTAAAAAAGAAAATGTATGATATGCAACATCTAGTCCATTTTTAAAAAGTTTCTGATGGTGAAGTTTTTACTTGGAAATTGATTTGACTCAAATAATTATTATTTTGAATTGCAATAGCACTCTAAATTAATACAATACAATAAAATATATATATGTGTATGTGTGTGCACAAAGATAATCTAAAGATAACTGGACATTGATACAATTATTTTTATTCAATCCAGGGTATTATCCATCGAGATTTGAAACCAGGAAATATTTTCTTGGATTCCCATGACCATATAAAAATTGGAGATTTTGGTTTAGCAACAATTCGTAAACCAAAGGTAAGTTTTTAATTAGCTGATTTTTTTTTATTTACTTGATTATATATATTATTATTATTTTTTTTTTTTTTTTCATTTATTTATTTTTTTACACAAACATTTGATAGGTTAATTAAATAATCAGAAAAGTAAACATATATATATAAGAGGATAAGGGAAACAAATCTGATGATATGTAAATAGGAAAAACAATAAATTCAAAGAATGGACTTGTTTATATATGAATAATATGCCAACTTTACACATGTAGTTTTAAGTTACGCTTTTTTGTGGATGAGGGGCAAAACATTTTCTTGACAATGTAATTACGTGATGTTGTTTCATCTAAATACGAGTTACAAATGGAAAAAGGAAAGTAAAAAAAAGAGAACATTCTTAGCATATTATGTGTGTGTATGTATGCATCTATGTGTGTATATCAAACAGTGTGTTTGTGTGTGTGTGTGTAATATATATATATATATATATATATATATATATATATATATATATATATCAAAAACTTAACTCAAATTTAGGTGCGTGATATATAAATTCATAGATGTATATTAATTTTTCGCTACATTATTTTTTTTTTTCTGTATGTGTTGGTGAAGATTGGTAAGAAACAAAAATAATCATTGCATGTCGAGGGGAATGAATAAAGATTTGATTTGTAAGCGTATTTAAAACGGTTATATTATGGTGGACCAGAATCGCAATGGGTATAAGTAAGGGG
>CAUZXS010003200.1:0-23620 GCA_963585895.1 Sepioteuthis lessoniana | reverse complement strand
CCCATCTTGGTCAAATAGTCTGTGATAAGGATGGAGTTGTGGACTGGTGCATTGTCCTGGTAGAAATGTCACTGACCCGGTTTGAAGAGTGCTGGCCTCTTCCCAAGGAATCTCTTCCTGAACTCCCTTAAAACCTCAACATATTAACCCTAACCCTAACCCTAACCCTTTGGCCAATCAACTCTGTGTATTGACTTCCTTACTCCCCCCACACCTCTCATCATCCCTCACAGACTCCCTTCTTTCCGTGAATTTCTTATACCACTCAAAAACTGATGCTCGATTCATGCAAGATGGTCGAAAAGCAGTCTGAAGTATTCCATACGTTTCTGTGGCATTTTTTCCAAGTTTAAAACAGAATTTTGAAATTCACCAGCTGTAACAATCAGACTTTAGTAGGGTGTATTCCAATGGCTGTTGTAGCTGTTCCTTTGAACCTAAATTCATAAAAATTGGTCGGTCAACTTATAAGATGTATAGCAATAACATACTGAATTTTCAAGAGTCTACGACAATTTGAATGCCCGTACGAAAAAAAGTATGGAAACTTATCGTATGCCCCTCGTAACATTATTTTTTTTAATCAAGTCTGAACTCATTTGTTTGCCTTCAGCTAAATAGTTTCAAGTATTTCTATTCAACATAAGTAGTTCTATTTATCAAGTATTCTTATTTAATTCAATACTCATCTTTTGTTCGTACACATTTAAGTGGTTCCAAATATAGAAAATGATCAAATAGATCTATTTTACCCTAACAGGTTCAACCACTCCAAGTCAGATTGAATCTGAGAGTAATGGCAATGAAGTTTATTGTCATACCAAGGACGCATGTTGTTGGGTGGGGTGTCTTGCCCATTGGCATAGATATAGTTTGCGTATTCTAAGCCCAACCGATTGGGCCATCAGGTGGTTCTGAGTTATATCTTGAACACTCATTAGCGGGGATGTCTTACCCCACAGCAGAGATGCAATCAGCGTATTCTATAGACACAACCAACTGAGCTAGCTAGTAGAATTATACTGGAGTTAGAGTGATACAGGGGAACACGATACTAACGATTTAATGTCAAGCGCCAGTTAAATGAAATTCGTTAAATTATTATTTTGCGAAAAAAAAGGTAAAAAAACAAAGTAAAAACAGAATATATCTTTTTAGAAATTTAAGACAATATTCTTTAAATGTATTCTTTAAATATATATATGCAACAAATGACATCATATTTAGCTGTCATTGTGAAAAATCACCTTTACGTCTTATCGATTAATACAAACGTAAATTCTAGAGAAGCTATACATGATTATGCATCAATACATTAACAAAGAAAAACAAAAAATAACAAAGACAAAAAGCAAAGGTTTATTAATGCCGAAATATTAACATGATACACATTTGTTACAGTTTGTTAAACTTAGACCTTTGTTTACTTGCATATTTTACTTAAACTAATAATGTTAATTGCATTTAATCTATAACAGGTTATCAGAAAAATGACCACAGAAACTTATTTCAATTCTAAAAGGTATATACGTTAAGGTACGTGTTTATCATAACCCCTTTATTTTTGCATATCTAAGTTTGCCGGTATATACAAATACGCAAATTATGCGAAGAAATTTGTGATTATATAGAGCGTTTTGATCTGAACACAAAGAGAATAAAATACATCAAATATATAGGAGGAATTGCAGGAATTAAGGAAATAGAAGAATATGAATCAAACAATGAAACAAATTCTGAAAGAAAAATAGATTAAAGTTCAAAAATATTTCGTTAGGAAATTTTGAATTTATTAGAAAAAATCATCTGCTATAAAATAAAATAAGGAAAAAATTTTCTATGATAAATATATTGTTTGAATTTTATAAGAAAAAACCCTCGATTTATAATTCAGCCCAGTCGCTTGGGGTCTGGGGAATATATAGTACCCTTTCATTGCCATTGCTTCCAGGTCCACTCTGGTTCGGAGTGATAGCAACTGATAGGGTCCTATATATAGGTCAAATAGAACTGTTTTGACATTTAAACTGAGTGCAAAAAATGACTTATGCTATATTTAATTGTTTGAAATAGAACTATTTGATCATTTAACTGAATGTAAACTAAAGATTGGTGTTTAATTGAATTGTTAATGATAAATAGCTATACTTGGAACCATTTAACTGTGTGCAAAAAATGAGCTCTGTCTCGTATAAAAATATATCAACGAGGTGCGTTTACAAATCATAAATATATATAATAGGTGTATATAAAGAGGTTTTGGCCTTAAAATAACAAACGCTGGTTGATATCCAATAAAACCAAACCCAACCAAATCAAATCATATGTATTTAATATATATGTATTAAGAGGATTTGGCATTAAATAACCAACAATGTTTGATATGCCATAAAATCCAATTCAACCAAATCTTATATATTTAATGTATATGTATAAAGAGGATTTGACATGAAATAACCTACAATGGTTGAAAGCCCAACTAAACTAAATCCTATTTATCTAATATATATGTATAAAGAGGATTTGGCATTGAATAACCTACAACGGTGGTTATGCTATAAAACCCAACCCAACCAAATCCTATATATTCAATATATATGTATAAAGAGGATTTGGCATTAAATAACCTTTAAGGGTTGATATGCCATAAAACCCAACAAAACCAAATCATATATATCTAAAATGTATAAAGAGGATTTGGCATTAAATAACCTACAATGGTTGATATGTCAAAAAACCCAACCAAACCAAATCATACATATTTGATATATATGTATAAAGAGAATTGACAGTGAATAACCTACTCGGGTTGATATGCCATAAAACCCAACCCAACCAAATCATATATATATTTGATATATATGTATAAAGAAAATTTGGCATTAAATAACCTACAATGGTTGATATGCGATAAAACCCGACCCAACCAAATCATATATATTTAATATATATGTATAAAGAGAATTTCGCATTAAATAACCAACAATGGTTGATATGCCATAAAACCAAACCCAACCAAATCATAAGTATTTAATATATATGTATAAAGAGGATTTCGTATTAAATAACCAACAATGGTTATATCATAAAACCCAACCCAACTAAATTCTATATAAAGGGTTTGGCATTAAATAACCAACAAAGGTTGATATGCCATAAAACCCAATCCAACCAAATCATAAATATTTAATAGATATATATAAAGAGTTTGTGGCATTAAATAACCTACAAAAGTTCATATGAAATAAAACCCAATCAAACTAAATCCATTAATGACTTCTTTCTTGCACCATAATCTTTATTTCTGATATTTGTTAAGGTTTTTTTCGAGGTGCATTAAATTTTTTTCCATTCTTTCCTTACTTTATTCATAATTACATATTCTTTCTTTCTTTCTTTCTTTCTTTCTATTTGATTTTTTTTTAACTATTTCTCATTTGCTTTTTTCATTTCTTTTTATTTCTTATTCAATCTCCTTTCTTTCGTTTTTCCTTCTATCTTCAATTCTTTTTTATTACTTGTTTTTTTTTTCATTCTTTTAAAATTTCTTCATTTCTTGGGTTTCTCTTTGTTTTAGTTTTTCTTTTTTTCTTCATTCTCATATATTCTTCTTTCATTCCCTTTAATTTCTTCGTTCACTTTCTTTCTTTCTTTCTTTCTTTCTTTCTTATCGATTTTTCGGCTCTATTGCTAACCAAATATTTACACAACACTATGAACCTTTGCCGGCCATACGCAAAAAGGAACGAACTAGAAGAATCGAATACGTATTTTCTTCTCGACAATTCCCTGTAATTACAGCCAAGACCCATAGTTCTGGTCAATTGCACGGGACATTGAGGACATTTGCTGACCCCTTCCATCACCGCCAATACTTCCTCGATACCCTCAACACACAAAAAAATCCAACCTCCAGACTAAGTGCTGGCCAAGTAGAGATAGTGATTGTTTGGGTTTGTAATGCATGTGACAAACGAAGAGCGAACATTGAGTGTATGTCAAGACACAGAACGTGCGAAAGAGTGGGAAGACCCACATGGAAGGCGGAAAAACAATGTGTGTCATTTTCTATTTTTATTTTTTTCATTTTTAATCAGGATTACAAACATATTACGTTGTTCGTTAATCTCCATCTTTTTGTTAGGAGTTTGAGGGTGGCAGTTGTCAGAGGCTTCACACACACACACGCGAAAAAATGATATTTGTTTTTAATCAAAACAGGAAAACACGAAAAGGGTTGGCTAAATTCAATCATTAACAAAGGTGAAAATGAAAATAATGACAACTACAAAAACAGAATAATAATAATAATAATAATAATAATAATAATAATAATAATAATAATAATAATAATAGTAATAACAACAATAGATGCGTTTACTGACACTGATAGTAAGTGAAATACTTATATCATTAATGATATTGATAATATAAAGATACGGAAGTACAGCTAGTAATAATTTAAAACTTCTTCTTCTTCTTCTTCTTCTTAATAATAATAATAATAATAATTTTCATAATAATAATAATTATAATAGTCTCGGAGACTTGAGGAGACTTGCTATCACTCAAACTCCAGAGAGAAACAATCAGCTAACGCTGGTATGAAAAATTCTCAAAGGAGTCAAGATTCAAGCAGGTATATTACGTCTCGTTTACGTCAGCCACTTTGATGATAATAATAATAATAGTGATTCATTGGGAAATGTGTAAGAAACTTAAATTCGACCATACTAACAAATGGTATATGCACAACCCAACACCTGTCCTAGAAAATGACACGCATAAACTCCTATGGGACTTTAACATACAAACGGATCACCTAATCCCGGCCAGATGACCAGACTTGATAATAATCAACAAAAAAAGAAAAAAAGAAAAAGAGAACTTGCAAAATAGTCGACTTTGCTGTCCCGGCTGACCACAGAATAAAACTGAAAGAATGTGAAAAGAAGGATAAATACCTCGACCTTTCTAGGGAATTGAAAAAACTGTGGAACATGCAGGTGACAATTATACCAATTGTAATTGGTGCGTTTGGAACAGTAACTAAAGGATTACTAAAGTGACTGGAGGACTTGGAAGTTGGCGGACGAATGGCGACCATCCAAACGACAGCATTGTTGAGAACTGCCAGAATACTAAGAAGAGTCCTGGAGACTTAAGGAGACTAGTTGTCACTCAAAGACCATCAGCTAAAACTCATGTGAAAACTCCCAAGGAGTAAATATTAATAATAGATGCGTTTACTGATAATGATAATAAAATAAGTTCTTATATCATAAATGATATTGATGATATTGATGAAACAGAAGTACTAATTGTAATAATTTAAACCTTCTTGATATTACAACAACAACAACAACTACTACTACTACTAATAATAATAATAATAATAATAAGTGTTTCCTTGGTAAAAATAACTCATGAGAATATTGATCCTTCTGTTTACAAAGGAATGAAAGATTCTAATTTACATTTCATAGTTTATCAGCCAGGGAGGCACTCGTGGCCTGGAGGTTATCATAGGAATTGGTCGGTGACCTGAGTCCTAATCCTGGACAAGGCTGTTTGCACTTTATTTCGCACTAATGCCCTTACAAAAGTCATCAATCCATCTCACCCCCACCCTCCTCAGTAATCTCTTTAGCGTTAGTATGGCAAGGTGAAGGGAAACGCAGAAGATACCCGAAAAATGAAATCCCTGATGGGAGGTCTTGGATTTGAAAACGGGAAATTTCTCTGCAACTGTTTCATTTGTATTTGTGTCGTCGGGTTAAAAAGTTTCTATAATGTCCAGCTTCTCGTTCTTTCATGACTAGAGCTCTTTGTCTTGCCTTACTTTTTCTCGAGGATCAACATTTTTCCTTTATTGCTTTCATGGCAAACCATAAGAGATCAACACATACACAAATACACACACATATACATAGAGTGTTCGCCAATGGTCCGGGAGACCGGGGTTCAATCCCAGGTCGAATCATACCGAAGACTAAAGAATAATGGTACTTGATGCTTCCTTGCTTATCACTCAGCATTTTAAGGTATGGATCAAGGTTAAAGTGGAGCGATCCAGGGAGTGCACTCCTCTATACTGCGGTGTAGTAGCTATATATATGAATATATAAAAGATGACGAATGTTATTCATTACTCGATTGTTTCGATCCAAGGTTATTGTCAGCAGGGACGTTTTTGTGGAAAAAAGTATCATTATGTCTAGAAAGTTTAAAAAATGCTTTAAATGAGCTGATACGTGGTCAGAGGAGTGATGAAGAATGTGAACGTGACGTTGCGCATCAATTTGTTAAATGATATATATATATATATATATATATATATATATATATATATATATATGTGTGTGTGTGTGTGTGTGTGTGTGTGTGTGAGTAGTTAGGCAACAATCGTTAATTTAAGCATGTTTCATTAAATAATAAAGACAAATTTATCTGTATAGTTTATTTAAGATCCTTTCAAGTTTTCTGATAAGTGTTTTAGTTTCAGGTTGGAAATTCATCTACCTATTCCAACCTGAAACTACGACACTTATCAGAAAACTTGAAAGGATCTTAAATTATACAGACGAAATTTGTCTTTATTATTTAATGAAGCATATATATATATATATATATATATATATATATATATATATATATATATATATATAATTTGCTTGGAATATTATACAGTCAAAACGGTTATTATTAGGTGTAATGATGATTTATTACGAAACAATAATGAAACTCGTGAATCAAAATACATAGCCAGGAAAAATATGCATTTTTATTTTTTGTCACAATGTATATGCTATTTTTTGTTTCAAAGTTTGAATGCAGTAGAAATTTGATAATGAATAATGCCTGATATGATTCGTTTGGCTACCATAATTTGCGACGCATAAATAGACCGTTTAAGCCAGAAAAAAATCAAAGCAAAACTTGGTGTCGACTTATACGACAGGGCTAAAGTCCAAATCTTTACCACTGGTTGACTACTCTATGGCAAAGATTTGATTTTAACCCTTTTAGTCGACTCCTAATTTTGTTGGGCTTTTTTTTTATTTACGGTATATAATATTCCACCAAAAGATTTTGCTATCTTTTATTTAGAATAATATTAACCTTGTATTAAATATGTTAGAAACTTAATCAATTTATCGACAATACAGTAAAAAGTAGGCAGAAAGCGTAGACGAATAGTTATGCACACGGTTACGCCGAGGACACCTGAAAAGTGAAATAAAATCTCTTATTTCAGTTTAGGACAAAAGCTTCAGAAATAACTATGGGAAAAGGATAACAGACAATAACAAATGAAAACGGAAAATTTTACCTTTGTTAAAGAAAAAAATGAGGCGGTACGATATGTTATTAATAAATTCAGCAAGTTGGTTTAAACAGAATAAGAAAACAGACATAACCAAATAAAGTATTGTGTAAACAGCTTGGGTTCATATAAACAAATGATATCAGCACAAATTAGAGACTATCATAGTCGTGGTGTAGTCGTTATCCTCGTAGGAAATGAACACGGCGACTCGAGTTCAAATCCTCGACGAGACTGATTGTATTTCACATAGCACTAATACCCTTGGGAAAGGTATCAATCCAATTATTCTCCCTCCAGCTATGGGTAAATAGTAGGACAGACTAGGTTCTTCAGCCTTGGTTAGGCAACTAGTCTAGGAGAAGGAAAACTCTGAATTCAAACCTGTTAAACTCCGCTTAAAAATTGACCTTGTGTCATATCCTGCCCGAGCGGAGGGGTTGGGTAAATAGTATCATAGAAAAAAAAAAGAATAAGGATTATAAATATAAGAAAATAAAAGAACAAGGTAAAGCGAATCTGCCTGAGTGTGAAAGCTACTGCACCATTAGACAACTGGACGTAGAAAAAGCAAAAATATCTTTGAAAAAGTAGTAAAAATCTTGTTGAGATTTGAGAAAGTTAATTATTAATAGATAAGTGTACTTTGACCAAAATACTAAAATCAATATTTAAAAAATTGGAAATTCTATCCAGATTATATTGGTGCTGGAGTCTATAAGATACTGAAAAAAGTCGTAAATATTTATAGAGATTTGCTTGGATTTATTGCTCAGCATTCATCACCAGATATCAACTTAAAACAAGCAAATGTATCAAATAACCCATAAAGTTCTCAGGGATTTTTACACACAAACAGGTCCCCCAATTCTTACCAGAATGCCAGACCTAGAGTTGATTAACAAGAAGTAAAGCATTTTTCATCCAGGAAATTTCGCAATGTCTTTTGGCTACAGGTTGGGAGTAAAAGAAGGCAAACATCTGGAAAAATACTTAGATGTTGCTAGAGAACTGAAAAAGCTATAGAATATAAAGGTGACAGTGATACCAATTGTAGTTGGAGTCCGTGGAATAGTTTCTAAAAGTCTGGAAAAGAGGATCGATTAACTAGAAGTTACAAGAAGAATTGAAACAATTTTATACACAACACTAAAATCGGCTACGATACTCAGAAGAGTCCTGGACACCGGAGGAGATTTGTTATCGCTCAGATTTCGATGAAAAACTAGGAGTTGGTGTGAAAAACTTGAAGTAGTGAAATAATAATAATAATGATGATAAAAATAATATAGCACAGAAGGAATATAAGACAAGACACGACTAGGTGGGCAAAGTATTCCACTGGGAGATGTGCAAGAAATTTAAATTTGACCATACGAACAAATGATATTTGCACAACCTGGCACCTGTCCTAGAAAATGACACACATAAACTCCTATGGGATTTTAACATACAGACGGATCACCTAATCTCGGCCAGACAACAAGACCTTAAAATAATTAACAGCAACAACAACAAAAAAGAGAACTTGCAAAAGTGTGGACTTTACTGTCCCGGCGGACCACAGAATAAAAATGAGGGAAAGTGAAAAGAAGGATAAGTACCTAGACCTTTCTAGGGAATTGAAAAAACTGTGGAACATGCAGGTGACTATTATACCAATTGTGATTGGTGCTTTTGGTACAGTCATCAGAAGAGTATTAGAGGGACTTGAGAACTTGGAAGTTGGAGGACGAGTGGAGAACATTCAAATTACAGCATTGTGGGGAACGGCCAGAATACTGAGGAGAGGCCTGGAGACCTGAGGAGATTTGTTGTCACTCGAACTCCAGTGAAAGACCATCAGCTAACGCTGATGTGAAAAACTCAAAGAGTAAATAATAATTATAATTATGTCTTGATGAGGTATGAAAAATATTAAAGAGGCAATTTGCAAATAAACTCTACTAATTGCAAAAAGACTGAGAAGCTAGAAGGAAAAGAAAAATGACATATTGTTAAAAAAATTGTTAAAAAAATTTTAAATGTCAAAAATTTTTTTAAAGTTTTAAAAATTCATTGTTAAAAATATTGAAAAAAGTCTCAAAAAGTAAGCAAAACCTCATAGATTTCAAAAAGACTACCCGATCCTGTAATCTTAAATATTAGAATGTAGATCTACACTAATGATTTAAAATTATGTGGTGAAATTCTTAATAAATTCAATGGAAATATGGAGGCTAGAATATTTACCCGAGGTATATATATATATATATATATATATATATATATATTTCCTGGGAAAGGAGTATAACCCCCCGCCTACACCTCGGTGTGGTAGCTATTGAAAAAGAGAATCTTCTGCTCGCCCTCGACTACTGTCGCCAAGTTTATATATATATATATATATAGTCATCTACAGACAGATCTGTTTCGTTCTATCAGAACTCAACAGTGTGGCTAGACATACTAGCTTCCCCTAGCCAGGATTGAAACCTGGTTAACTCAAACGCCAAGCCAAGCCAAGCTTCTTACGCTTCAGCCACGAGGAGCCATTAGCTGCGAAATAAATTTTAAACGGTTATGAATCACAATTACTATTGTTTACATACCTCCGTTCAACGGCTGCCGAGACCTCAATTCATATGTATGAAGAGACTTGCAATAAACGCTAATGGCAACACGATTACTTCATTCGCCAGAGAACTCAACCCCACGGGGGTAGGGAAATATATATCTCTATAGTCATATATATATATATATATATATATATTACAAAGACTCAAAAAATGGTACTTGATACTTCCTTGCTTAACACTCAGCATTATAAGGTACGTATCAAGGGTAAATGGAGTAATCCAGGGAAAGGAGTGGCGCCCTCCCCTACATCTCGGTGTAGTAAGTAGCTATTGAAAAAGTAACCGTCGTGTTGCCCTCGATTACAGTCGCCAAATTCACTTCATTTCACTTTATATATATATATATATATATATATATATATATATATATATATATATAGAGAGAGAGAGAGAGAGAGAGAGAGGGACATTGTTTCTTCCTTATGATAAGTCAAAAGGTTCGATTTAAAAAATGAAATACCTTCATGATAACTTGTTTTTTTTTTCAAAGAAATTGTTCTTATTTTGTATTTGGACCAAGAATTAATAACAAAATTGTTAATCAATGAATATTGCATCATTATTTTGTTATAAATATAATTCGAAACTAATAATGACAGTATTGTTAGTTCTAATAAGATGATGTAATATAGTTTATGTGTTGTCAGATTTTAGAATTTTGAATTTCTTAAAATGAATTTCGGTACCAACTTCCTCTAGATATCTTACGTCATTGTTGATCGAAAAAAATTTTCTTCATCAGAAATATTTTCTTGAATTTTAAGTTAATTTGATTTTTTAAAAAGTTCATTTCGAAAATAAACCTCTTTTGATGTTTTTATTCTTTGTCATCATGTGAGATACCAATTCCAACCAGGTCTTCGGGAATCTTTTAAGTATTCTAGCCGATCTTAAAGATGTCATTGTCTGTAGATTTCGATTCTTTCTCTGATCTCAGATTCCTCCGATCTCTTTTTCAAGCTCTTGGCAAATGCTCCAAAATCACCAGCTATATTTGGAGTCACCGTCACCTTTTGTTCTCTGGCAAGGTCCAAGTATTTTTCTGTCTTTTTACTTTCTTTTATCGTCACTCTGTTGTTAATCAACATTAGGTCTGGTCTTCTGGACTGGATTAGGTGATCTGTTTGTATCTAAAAATCAAATAGAATTTCATGCATCTCATTCACTGGGATGGATTCTGGTTTATGCATACACTCTTCGGTAGTATAGTCAAATCTTAATTTCTTGCACGATTTTCAGTGGATTATCATCCCATTTTGTTGTGTTTAGTCTTGTACTTCTTTTGTAAAAAATTGTCGCGATCATTTATGTGTGTAACCGTTTCATCTCTTTCTCCACATAATATACACCTGCTATTCTGTTGTATATAATCAATTTTAGCTTTAATATAAGTAAGTAAAGTAGACGACTTTAGTCAATGGTGACCCGAAGGCTCCCTTTTCAATAGATACTACACCGAAGTATAGGGGATGGCGCTACTCTAGGATTGCTCCACTTTACTCTTGATCCTCACCTTATAATGCTGAGTGTTAAGCAAGGCGGCATCAAATACCATTTTTGAGTCTTTGGTATGACTCGACCTAGGATTGAACCGCAGTTTCCCTGACCATTGGCGAACACTCAACTCATTAGGCCAATGGCCCTTTGGTTCTTATTGTATTGTTTTGTGCCACTATTAACCAAGATTCCGGTTATGTATGAACGTTTTTCTTTCTTAGCCATGTCCAGGTTTTTTCTGGCGCAATCTAGCCCATTTGTCGCTAAAAATATTCATTCAATTGTTTTTCTTCCCCTTTCTTTATACTAGTTTTTTTTTTTGTTCATATGTTGCCAACGGTGTTACTGGCTGCTGTAATTAGCGTTTCTTTGCTCTTTTTAGTGTATTCTTCGAGGACTTGTATTGATGAATCTACGCAGTTCTCAAAGCTAGCGAGTCCACTTCATCATTTTCTTGACACATATATTCTGATTATGTCATCTTTCGGATGTAAGGCTTTGTGCGTCGTCAACAATTTTCTTGTAGTTTGTTACATTTGTCTGAGTTCCTCCCTAGTTCATTTTAAGAATGGGCCAGAGTGTCTTTTAAGGAGGACTGCTCAGATGTTCCACTGATCAGATTTCAGCAACAGAACTTGGTTTCGAGAAGTTTTCTCGTTCTTTCGAGGAACTCTCTTCTTATTTCATCCTTCATCTCCGTTTGTTTGATGGTATCCGCTTCCAGTATTCCAGAGTACTTGTAACTGTCTTTCTCTCCGAGCGTTCTAATGCTATCCTCATTTGGAAGTTCTATTTTTTCAATTATTTATCTTTTTTCCTTTTTTCTCACTAGCAGAGCATATTTTTCAATGCTGAATTCCATTCCTATATCCTTGGTGCATATTCTTATTGTTTGTATCATATTCTCCTGTTCTTTTTCATGTTTTCGGCAAATACCTTGATATCATCCATGTACGTAAAGTGATTAATCTTTTCTTGTGATTTCGTAAATTTGCATCTCTCTCTCTCGCCCCCTCTCTTTTCTCTCTCTCTTTCTCTCTGCATTTTGTAAGTATATAACTGAGTGGTATCATTGTTATAACGAGTAGCAGTCACGAGAGTGAGTCTCTAAGAAAGATACTTCTTCAGATTTTTACCATTGTTAAGGTTTGTCTTCCTGTAATAAATTCCATTTTCCAGTTATTCATTGCTTTCGCAATGATGCTTATGATTTTATCGGATATTTTGTACATTTTTAGAATTCTATTATCCAAGTTTGCAGAATCATATCATAGGCCTTTTTATACTTAATCCATGCCATGGATACACTTTTGATCCTTGTCCTTACCTTCTTAAAGATGTGCGGGTCTATATTTAGTAGATCATATGTTCCTTTTTTAACTTTGCGGCAACATTTCTGTTCTTTCGGAAATAGTCTGCGACATTCAAGCTAGTTATAGATTGATTTCTTAATTCCTCTGTCTTGTTTAGGATTTTGAACATATTATTGGTCTATAGTTGCTGTGGATGGTTGTTTTTTTTAGATCAGGGTGGTTTTCACTTTCGTCATCCACTTGAATTTTTTTTTGTTTCTTGTCGGTATTTACTCAGTCACAGAGCTAATCTGTCATGTTTCACTGCTTGTATGTTTTTCACACTAGCGTTAGATTGTTGTCTTTCCCGCTAGTCTTCGTGAGAGCAAGTCTCCTCATGTCTCCAAGACTTTTCTCAGCATTCTAGCCGATCTCAATTGTAGCATGTATAGTTTTAATTCTTTCTTTGATTTTCAATTCCGCCAGTCTCTTTGCCAAGACCTCAAGGACTTTTCAACGTGCGCCCACTAGTATTCGTTTCACCGTCATCTTCTCGTTCGACAGCTCATTTTTAGTTCTCTGGCAAGATCCATGTATTTGTCCATATTTTCGTTTTCTTTCATTTTCATTAGGTGGTCCGCTGGAACAGCAAAATCCGAGTTCTGCTTTGTTAATTAACACTGGGCTTTGCCTTTTGGCCAGGATTGAGGGATCCCTTTGTATCTCACAGTCCAAGAGAATTTATGGTTCTCATTTTCTTGAATAGATTCTGGTCATCTCATGTGCAATTTTCCTTATTTGTCGCTTGAAATATCCATACGGTTGTTTTTATTTTGTTTTCCAGGTTTTGTTGTTCGAATATTTGTTCTTAGGTTAACATATACTATTTTTCAGAGTGATGAAATCTTAATCTCTTGCACAATTCCTAGTTGATCGCCTTTATACCCAGTCATGCCTAGTCTTGTACTCCTTTTGTGTTAATTTGATGCATTCGCTTATTATATAATTTACCTTCTCATCAATCTCTACTATATTGGATTGCAATTAACAGATTCAGTTTCTTGATGTTTCCCTTTCTTAATCCTTTTCAGGTCATCTCATGTGTAATCTTTCTTATTTGTCGCTTGAAATATCCATACAGTTGTTTTTTTTATTTTGTTTTCCAGGTTTTGTTGTTTGGATGTTTGTTCTTAGGTTAACATATACTATTTTTCAGAGTGATGGAATCTTAATCTCTTGCACAATTCCAAGTTGATCGCCTTTATACCCAGTCATGCCTAGTCTTGTACTCCTTTTGTGTTAATTTGATGCATTCGCTTATTATATAATTTACCGTCTCATCAATCTCTACTATATTGGGTTGCAATTAACAGATTCAGTTTCTTGATGTTTCCCTTTCTTAATCTTTTTCAGGTCATCTCATATGCAATCTTTCTTATTTGTCGCTTGAAATATCCATACAGTTGTTTTTTATTTTGTTTTCCAGGTTTTGTTGTTTGAATGTTTGTTCTTAGGTTAACATTGCTATTAATAGCCGCTGTTATCAGTATTTCTTTGCCATTTTTGTGTATTTCTCGAGTTCTCGAATTGTTGCATTAATGCAGTTCTCAATGATTGAAAGTCTCCTTTCGTCTTTTCTTGGCACATATAGTCTGTATGTGTCATCGCTTGGGTGTAAGGTCTTGTGCATCGCCATGAATTTCTTTGTCCTTTGGTCGATTTGTCCAAGTTCCTTCTTTGTCCATTTTAAGAATAATCCTGAATAATCTTACAAGTGAGACTGCCCGGGTGTTTTTTCCTTTAATAAGGTTTCTGTCGCAGAACTTGGTTTCAAGAAATTTTCTTATTCTTCTGATAGACTTTTTTCTTACTTTGTCTTTCATTTGTTTGACGGTGTCAAATATTTGTAATTCTCCTTCTCTCTAAATATCCTGTTTCGACAGTTCTATTTCTTTGATTTTCTCTTTTCCTCTTTTTCATTATCCGCAGGGCACATTTTTCAATGGTATATTAATTTTTCAAAATCTATACTCTTCTTTTAAAAATATGCCATGTTGTATAAAAGGAAGTATTGTAAATTCTAATTTCAAATAAATCGTTGAGGATTTTTTTATTTCTCGCATCACAGCTATTGTCTTCTTACTGAGGAATTTCTAGAAAATATTAATCTATACATATCAAATTAAAATTATCATCCCTGTAATGTGGAGTAATCCATTTGGTAAATCTATAAAGTCACAAAAAAAGCTGAAACACCAAATGTATTTAAATCACGTTAAAAATTCTGGGGAATAATCCAAACTCTGTTACAAATAGAATATTCAGACAACACTTCGGAATGACGTTCATGATGAAAAGATATACGCTGTTGGTTATGTATGAATAAAAAACGGAAATAACAGAAGAAATTGAACTACCAAAGCATTAAATTGTCATCCCGCTGGAATTAGATAAGAATTACAATACGTGAAATAGATTTAGTCAAGTAGAATGAAATGGCGGGAAAATTCAGCAAAGAATAACGAGGAGGTTTTTTTTTTAAACGGCACTCAAAAGCAATATCTCAACACGTGATATCTCACTTCTTTGAGTAAGATATCAAATGTTTCTTCTTGATCAGCTTTGAGAAATCTGGATCAAACAATGACGTAATTGCTGATAAAGCATAAAGCCTTACACAAAGGAATGATGTTAATAGACTTTACGTAAAAAAGATTTAAAAAAAAAAAAGATTTGTTAGAATTGTAAGATTGCATCGACTCTGCTAATACGACATTAGAGGACTTCATAAAGCAGAGAAATGAACGACTGGCTATGAACGCTAAAAGTTACAGTACAAGTGACGAGAGGACTAACACGAGATCAGAAAAATGTAAATAGAGAAGCCAGAAAGTGTGAAAACAACATCAACTGTAAACAAGATACAACTACAAGAGATAAACAAAGGAACTGCAAATAAGACTACGTGAACATAGTTTCGAAAAAGACATTTGAAAAGAGAAACGGAATCCCTATTAATAGGAGCCCATAACAGTTGCATGAGAACAAACTATATGAACGCGAGCATTAGCTAGATATAGTTAAATACTTCATTTAGGCTCTTCAGAGATACAGATACCACGATCTTTCTTATTAGTAAATTCAGTTAGTCCAAGAATAGAGAAGATAATTTAGAAAAGGTAACTATGCAAGTGATGGTAATTTTCTTATAAAAGTCAATGACATACGCGCAAAAAATAGAATATGTCATAGAGAATAAAATCATAAATTTAACTCTTGCTTTGAAATTAAAACAAAAGGACATGAAATAATGGCAAAAATATCTGCATTTTACAAAAGAACCATAAAAGAGTTAATCATGAAGTTTGTATTTGTTTTCATCATTTCCTTGAGCTTCAAAAAGTCATGAATAACCTTTTAAAGAGATTGAATGAAATAGTCGTACGAATTAGGATCCACATATGGGGTATTGGTTAACGAAACATTTTTAGCGCACCTGATTCTCACCTGGTGCCCAATATTTCTGAACTTGTACCAAACTAAGTTAAGCTTTGTAAATGGTGAAAATTTATTGGAATTGAGACAATTACTAAAACAAGTTAGAATAGTGAAAAGAACACTAAAGGAATGAGGAGAGTTAATGTCACATAATCCCTATTTTAATCTGTGTTTAATCTGTGTGTTACTATCTGAAAACTCAATGAGTTTCAAATGAGTAGATGAAAATGTTCTTAGCACTGTATGCTTTTACAGTGTAATATCAATCTAAGTGCCTGGGGTTTACTCAGCCGTTTATTACTTGTGTAATAAGTGAATTGTATTATATATCTACCCAGTCCCTCTGCACGAGTTTAATTCGACGCAAGGTCAGTTTTTGAGCAGAGTTTGAATTCATAGTTTTTCTTCTCCAAGACCGGTTGCCATACCAAGGTTAGAGATTCCAGTCTATCCTATTTATTCTTAGATGGGGAGGGGGAGAGAATAGTTGGATTCATACCTTTCCCAAAGTTATGAGATGACCTGAATATGATTAAGAAAGGGAAACCTCAAGAAACTGAATCTCTATTAATTGCAACACAATATAGTAGAGATTGATGAGACGGTAAATGTGAAATTCAAATAGTCTTGCCCAAGATTTGAACTCCTCGGGTTGTGATGCACATTTCCTAAGACGATAATTATTCCACCATGAGCGCTTATGATTTGTAGTAAGTCGTTTAAAAGCTTTAGGAGATATTTAGAAAAAATATGTTCCACAGAAATTCATAAAAATAATTGGTCATCAGTTAAACAATTGTCATTCTCTTCTTGCTCAGTACAGAAAATGTCAAGGCTGGAGAAGACAGTATGTATTTATCAACCCCTCAGCACGAGCCGGATGTGACACAAAGTCATTTCTTAAAGTGGAGTTTAACAGGTTTTGAATTTAGAGTTTTTCTTCTCACAGACTGTTTGCCATTGCAAGATTAAAGAGCCTAGTCTGTATTTACCCAACCCTTCCGCACGAGCAGGGAGTGACACAAGGTCAATTTTTAAGTAGAGTTTAACAAGTTTGAATTAAGAGTTTTCCTTCTCCTAGACTGGTTACCATAGCAAGGTTAAAGAGCCCATTCTGTATTTACCCAACCCCTCCACTATGAGGAGGACGTGACACAAGGCCACTTTTAAGCAGAGTTTAACAGGCTTGAATTTAGAGTTTTCCTTCTCACAGACTGTTTGCCATAGCAAGATTAAAGTGCCTAGTCTGTATTTACCCATCCCTTCCGCACGAGCAGGGTGTGACACAAGGTCAATTTTTAAGTAAAGATTAACAAGTTTGAATTAAGAGTTTTCTTTCTCCTAGACTGATTGCCAAACCAAAGCTAAAGAACTCCATAGCGGGAAGGAATATAATTGGATCCATACCTTTTCCAATGGTATTAGTGCTATATGAAATGCAATCAGGCTCATCTGGGATTTGAACTCGTGTCACCGTGTCCATTACCTACGACGATAACCATTACACCACGGGCACCAAGACAGTAACTAAGGACGGAAAATGGAATTATTACGAAAATTCAAAATGAAAAAAAATCGTTGCTAGTTCCAGGAAAGCCTTTTATAACTAAACCAAAAAAACAATATTCAGGAAGGAATAGTATTGTCTGTGGTTAGTTGGCTTCAATAAGAATTCTTTATTATGCTTTGCAGTAAAATAGACAACTTGCTATTGCAGAACGCAACCGATAATAACGGGCTGCTTTGAGTAAAGTATTATAAGTTAAAAACCTTTTTCTGGGTAAGGAATCTGTCCAATAGTTTCACCGCATGTCATTGATTATACTCGTTGTAAATACGACGCATCAAACGATCATAAGGTTAAGATTCTTGTAAATGTAGTATATTGTCTAATCCCCTCCAGACTATGACTCTTAAGGCTCTATGTAGCATCCTTTGATTAAAAAATCCAATAATGAAGATATATAATAATTCTCCGAATAAAAATGGAATTTTTCTTTTATGATGAAATACATAATTACTCAGAAAGGTGATATGATGTCATAAATATCTAAAGAGAGTATTTTGATGAATGAATAAAGACAATATCAATTGCTCATTATAAGTGATTTTCTCAAAACTTCCCGATATATTTGCATCAACTTTATAATTATAATCTTAAAGATGAGATTAAACCGTAAACTGTTCATCTTCCACCATTAACCCGTTAATAGTACCAGTAAAAATATATTATGGAGACTTCCTTCATTGAACAAAAGAAATGAGAAATTTGGATCAGAAGAGTTAAAGATGCGTAAATCCCTATTCTTCAAATTTAATGTTGATAGATTTATGATATCAGAAATGAGAAAGAAAGAAACTTAAAAACATTGAAAAATTTGCTCACTCGATTATCAAAAAACTAGATAATTGCATATAGCAGCTTAAATACTGAATAAACATGATAACATGAAAATGCAACAAAACAGATAATAGAAGAACAAATGTATAATTCCAACGAGAGCAGTACTCTTAATTAATGGAGTGCTTGGAACAGTCCAAGAACCAAAGAGGAAAACAACTCCACGAAGTAATTATTAAAGAAATAAATTCGTGTGCAAATAAAGTTATCTGGTAATTATTATAAAAAAAAGAAAAAGAAAAAGAAAGAAAATACTAATTAATAATAACCCACCATAAGCTTATTAGAATTAACTACAACAAAATGAAATATATATAACAAACAGAAAAATATACAAAGTAACTAGTGATTATTATAAATTAACTCAGGAGTATATAAAAAAAAGGATTGGTTAGGCATAGCGAGTCAGTTGAAAGAAGTACAAAAAAAAAAAAAAAGCAAAAAACAAAATGAATGAATAAATAAAAATCTCAAAGTTGTTGGAACTTTAAAATTGAATTTAATTTCTAAGTTCAATTCAAG
Source organism: Sepioteuthis lessoniana (assembly GCA_963585895.1). Lineage (NCBI taxonomy): Eukaryota > Metazoa > Mollusca > Cephalopoda > Myopsida > Loliginidae > Sepioteuthis > Sepioteuthis lessoniana. Next base: position 4,465 of record CAUZXS010003200.1, on the reverse strand, counting down.
AAAGAAATTCTAGTTTTTGCAAATCTGGCGAACCAAGTGCAAATCTTAATGAGACTTATTGTGTTTCACTTTACGCTAACGTTCTTGCGAAAGGCATGCATATTTCTTTTCTTCTTCTAGTTATGGCTGAGTAGTTGGCGGGGACTATGCTCTTTAGCCGTGGTACAGAAACCTGCCTTAAGGAAAACTGAATTCGTACTAACTCTACTCCTCTAAAGATTAATTTTGTATCGTGTCTTGTTCGTGGTGGAAGGATTGGATAAATACAAAGTCCTTGTGAGTAAAGTTGGCGACAGTAGCCGAGGGCGACTCGAAGGCTCCCTTTTCAATTGCTACTACACCGATGTGTAGGGGAGGGCACTACTCCTTTCCCTGGATTGTTCCACTTTAGTCTTGATACGTATCTTATATTGCTGAGTGTTAAGCAAGGTGGTATCGAGTACCATTTTTAAAGTCTTTGGTATGACGCGACCTGAGATTGAACCCAGCTCTCCCGGGCCATTGGCGAACACTCTACCCACTATTCAATCAGCCGGTTAGAATATAAGAATCGAGAATCGAGCCGGGGCCGCCTGGGTTAAAGCCAGTAATAAAGAACATATATCAAGAATGAAAGAGGGGGAAAAGTTGGATAAATATCTGAAAATTGTAATGATCACAGTACTGAAATATTCGGGATAATCTCGAAGGCAATTGTAAAAAAAAAAAGATAAAATAGAATAAAAATAAGAATGTGAAATTCGAAGAATAATTAATACTAATGAAATAATAAAATCATTTGAACTAGTGAAAACACTCAGTAGAATACTGAAATACAGATAATATTTAGTATCATATGCGCTCTATCGATAGTTATTAGATAATGGTAGTGTGAATATTCATTAAATAATCATTTGTCAGCGAATAAAAACGAACTGTTATGAAATGTATTGCTAACACTATAAAATCATTTCTTCCAATGTGAATTGCCATGAAAAAGGTAATATATTTCAACAGAAATAGATTTGAACTCTAATGTTATTAAAAATAGATTTAAAAAATTTGGAGAAGTTCATTTCAATGTCGTTTTTTTCCCTTAAAAACCGTGAAGTAAGAAGTATACATTTTTACTGTTAATATAACTGTCACATTGACCACGTTAATTTTAAGTCTATTAATTGAATCCAATAAAAATGGTGATGACATTAGAATCTAAAATTTTTTATCCTCGGTCTATTTTGTGATACATTTAAATCAAGTTGCTCTTATGATAAATTCGCTTACAGTTAAATATTTGTATAAAGCGGAAATTTAACTTCTCTCTTTTCTCCGCTAAACAAAATCGTTATTGTGAGCATTTGAAGGTTTTATTCCACACGAAAGAATTAAACACGTGAATGATTAGATTTTTCAGTTAGTTTTTTGGGTAAAAACACTGTGGAGAAAAGAGGTCTTCCGCTTGTGATGCAAGAAGTTAATTTGATTGAATTTAGATTTGATAAATATATTTCGTTAAGATTTCACAACATGAGATAGAATATCATATAGTGTATAAAACTATTGAAGAAAACAAGAAATCATTAAAAAAAAAAAAAAAAAACGAAACGAAACGAAAATGTACGATATTCTGTTTTTTATTGACGAAGTATATTTGTGATGATGCCTATCTAAATGAGAAATCCTTAGAAATATTTTGTGTCAAGAAAATATAAATTGTAACGACAACGATGCTGAAATACTCAGAATAATCTCGAAGGTAATTATGAAAAAAAAAAAAGAAAATTCGAAGCAGAATTAATACTCTTCAAATAATCTGACCTAGTGAAGATATTGAGTAGAATACTGAAATACAGAGAATAAATACTGCAAACCAAATAATTATCACCATGCTTTCAAGTAATTTGAATATTAATCAGTACAAGTTTCACCAATAAAATGTTTTAAGTGAGCGACACAATTTTGAATTGACCAGTCAGCTGGGGCTGTAGAATACACTGACTACACCTCTGCCTAGGGGTAAGACCCCCCCCCCAAACGAGTGTCCTGGATATGACACTAAACAATCTGATCGTGAGGTCCCAGGAGTGCTGGAGATTTGGAGGAATGTGGAGTACCCCTTCATTGCCATTGCTCCCAGGTCCACTCTGGCCCGGAGAGGTAGCACCTGATAGGGCCCTATCTATGGGTTAAATAGAACTAACAGAATACTTATGCTAAACTGAATTGCTTGCGTAAACTGATTAGCTTGAAATAGAAATGTTTTTGACAATTAAACCGTACTTACATTTAAACTGCGTGCTTATGCTTAACTGAATTATTTCAAATAGAACTGTTTTTCGACATTAAAACTGTATTTACTCTTAACTGAATTGTTACATATAACTTCTTGAATATTTTGAAATAGAAATGTTTTGACAATTAAACTGTACTTAGGATAAACTGAATTATCTTAAATAGAACAGATTATTTACATGAAAATGGATTTGGCGTTAAATAACCTACAAAGGTTGATATGCCATTAAACCTAATAAACCAAACCAAACAATTTTGAAAGATAGAAATGCATTTAACAAATTTAATAAATAAACGTTAATTGCTTTCGTCTTAATATTTTAAATCATTCACATGGATATAAGTCTTCAGATTCTCTGAGGGTTTCAGCTGCAGAGGAATGCTGCTGAATTAAAATTATTTGGAAACACACATTTTAGTCTTAGTAAAATTTAAAGAAAAAAATTAGTTTCCAATCCGGAAAGGAATAAAAATTTATCAAAACATCAAAATGTATTAGATTGAGAACAAAATATGTCATATTTATACTGTATAAAAATCGAATTATAAATATAATGATATTTAGAAAATATATTATAAATAAATTCGTCTGAAACCAAAAATTTTAAAGGGCACCGAAATAATATATATATATATATATATATATATATATATATATATATATATATATATATATATATATATATATATATATATATATATATATATATATATATATATATATATATATATATATATATATATATATTACAATGGTCAGGGAAATCGGGGTTCAATCCCAGGTCGACTCAAAAAATGGCACTTGATTCCGCCTAGCTTAACACTCAGCATTATAAGGTATGGATCAAGGGTAGTGGACCAATCCAGGGAATGAAGTAGCATCCTCCTCTACATCACGGTATAGTAGCTAGTGTCACCCTAGACTACTAAGGGTGCCAACTTTACTTTTATATATATATATATATATATATATATATATATATTAGACTAACGGTACAGGAAAATTTATACGAACAAAGGATTAACGGAATCATGGTAGAGAGGGAGAAAACAATTTTGAAAAATAAAACTGTGAGGGCTCTTTGGTTTCCGGACGGAAGGGCCCTCGCAATTTTATTTTAAAAAAATTTTTTTCCCCCTCTCTACCGATGATTCCGTTAATCCTTTGTTTATATATATATATATATATATATATATATATATATATATATATATATATATATATAGTAAAAGACTTTTTAAAGTATATATATATATATATATATATATATATATATATATATATATATATATATATACTTTAAAAAGTCTTTTACTCTTGCCACAGATCAACAGAAGAAATTTTTACTAAACACTTTTCTGTGTAATTTGTAATACGAAATCCAACCCTAAAATAACAAGCAAACAAATAAAAAACAGCAAAAAAAAAAGTTAAAAAAAAAGGCAGTAATAAGAACGAAACGATGATTGTTTTAGTTTTGATATTGTAAATCATTCACATAAAATTAAATTTCCACGGGATCTTTTTTTCTTAGCAGGCTAATACTATTCCTATTAATTGCTAAGGGGGGGGGCAACATAATTATACTTAATAACTAATTCAATTTAATATTGTTCGTAATTACTGATAGGTTACAAACAAAAAACAAAGTTGACAAATAATCCCTCATAATTGCGTATTCGTTTTAAAAGGTTGCAAATCAAAGGAATATCACCATGCTTTCAAGTAATTTGAATATTAATCAGTACTAGTTTCACCAATAAAAGGTTTTAAGTGAGCGACACTAAGTTGAAAGAAAAATATTTTAACGAATTTAATAAATAAGCGTTAGATGAATGGCAGGTCAGTTTTGAAACAAATTTTCTAACTGAAAGCTTACGTCAGTTAAAATAATTTGTATGTGGACGCTTTGGGTGGTGTAATGATTAGCGAGCTAGATTAGCAAACCTTCAAGACTGAGTTCGAGTATCATTAGATGTCTCACATCTAAGCAAAAAATGCTTAATAAATTACGACACTCAGTTTTGTTTGGTGGTGTAATGGTTAGCAAGTTAGACTTGCAAACATTCACGAGTGAGTTTGAGTCTCATTGGGTGCTCAATTCCTGTATCTAAGCAAAAAAGCTTGGTAAATTACAAAAAAAAAAATATGTACGGGATAAGTATAAGCGTTATTTTTTATGACAGAAACCTT